>VXAC01001974.1:1670508-1727655 GCA_013399225.1 Rhipidura dahli
TATATATATATACACATATCACTTACAAGGGATCACACAACTGGGGTCACAGAGATAATTAGTTAGGGAAGGAACCATGCAGCATTTCACATTTCCTGCACAAAATGCACATTTCCTGTTGGTTTCTCTCAGTTTGGGTCTTGGCTATAAACTGCATTCCACTCTTTGACCTTGAGCTGTTGGGAGGTACTTTTTGGACTAGACAATTAGGAAGAAAGTGAAACAGTGGATGAGAATTGGTGTGGGATTGTATACTTCTGAGAGGGGTGGCCTTGGCCCACTGACAGCAGATAACTCCAGGTAGGTGTGGCCTTTCTGTCCCTCTCAGAATGGATCCTGGTAGGAATAAGTTACTGAGGGAGAAATTTAGAAAAAAAAAATACTTAGGGATCTGTCTGAAAAACATCATACTGGTTAACAAAAAGGCAGGGAATTGGATTTTTTCCCCATGAGACTGTGCCTGGCAACTGCATCCTGCTCTGTCACATGCATATACCACAGTGCCTGGTGGAAAAACAAGAACTTAACAAGGGAAATGGCAAAATCATTCATCTAATATGGGTGGGCTAAAATAGAGATAAAGAGGAAATAAAAGATGATATATCCACTGTCCACAGATTAAGTTGTGGGTGTTAATGAAGAACAAAACTTTTCTTCATTGAGCTAAGCAGTAGTTGGTACTGAACATTACCCAATATGCATAAAACAAAGAAATAAAGCTGTATTTTTTTAAATGAATGGAATTGTCTCGGGAGATGGTTGGCATAAAGTCTAAGAACAAACGAAGACCCACTTCAATCCATAGAACAGGATTTAAAGCCATAGACTTCTCTTTTCACCAGGGCTCATTTCATTCTCCAGCAGGCAGAGAAAGGAATGACAGGAAACCAATCCAACAGCTTCAGAAAAAAAAATAAAAATCAAACCAATAAGTGGAAAATAGCAGCTCAGCATGCCTCGTGGGTTTTCCTCCCCCTTTTAAATTATTGCAGCATTTATTCCTCCGCACTGTATTTAAGTTCCTTGTATGTTCATCACTTCAGAAAGGAATTTGAGTGGAGTGGGAATGCATAGCCAAGTAGATGATTTGGATTTGCTTATGGCTTTCTCAAAAAATGCAGATTTATCTTTGTGTCAGCAGATTTTGGAGATGTGCCAACTAAGAAGGTAACCCACAAGGAAAGCAGTAGTTCCATTTTTTTTTTTTTCTGCTTAGCAATTACTTCTTCAATTAAAGTTGGGAGCAATTTTTTTCAAGTCTTTGTCATATTGTTGGAACATGCTGAAACACAAAACTGCTTGTTGTTCAGCAAATAATCTTTATGTCATGCAGCATTTAAAACCCTATAGTGAGAGATCTCTGCACAGGGTACCTCCACATTTGTATAGAGCTTCCTGACTTCACTGTGGCCTAGAAAAGATGTGGAGCTCACTGCACATGGAACCCACATCAGCAAAAACCATCAATAAAATTGTACATGTTACAAAAAAACCCCAAAACACTAGATTTCTATGTACCTGTATCTTCCTTGCCAAGGCAGTGCCACAATGGAATAACTGAGATGAAGAGGGCAAAGTTTCCTTTCTTACTCTGTATCAGGGCAAAGAGAACCTGGCTTTCACTTGCTGCTTTTCTCCTGGGTCTGCTGTTCCAGCTAACCTTTGGGCAGGGCACAGAACACAGTGCAGAAAGCTGCAGTGCAGTTCAGCTCCCTTGAACCACCTGTTTTCTATGTGGAGTTTAACCTCATTATCAACTCTCACTGTCACACTTAAAAAAGGACCCTTGACATCCGCAGACTACAATTTAATCTCTGCTCCACCTCCCACAGAGCACTTAGTACTGAAACAAGGATGACTGTGTTTCTTTAAAAGTTTGTCACAATTTATTTTGCAGATCAAAAAAATTAAGACATCATATGTATCAAATTCACCCACTTCAGTTACTCTGCATTTAAGTTTGATTTCATTAGTTGTTCTGTACACTGTTTTCATTTTGAGCACAAAGATGAAAACCCCAGCCAGAGTCAGGTCCTGCTGAAAGCTCTGACTCATTCTCATATTTCTCTTTGCTCCAGGGCCTCTTTCTTCCTAACCTTTATATTCTTTCACTGTAAAAAAGACTCAAAAAAAACCCCAAAAACCTCTTCCCCATTTACTGGTGCTAGCAAGAGTAAATGGGTTTTGTTCACAGTCTTAATATAGCATCATCACCATTCTCCTCCAGGTTTTCAATGAAGCTGCCTACTTCATCTCATCAGTAGTCACCAAAATCAGTTGAAACGTTTCTATGGATTCCAATGGGCACTGAAATAGGCTGTTACAAAACCCAATTTGTGCAATTTTACTGAAATCTACTTCATTCTAGGTGATTCTTTTTTCAGAAAGGATTTTGATACTTGAGTCCATTACGTAAGTTACAGAACAACCCATAGGCCCATGGCTGCCAAAGTGAAAATAAATGGAAGCACTCATTGAAATCATGCTTGCAACTCACACAAGAGCTCTGCATCTTCCAATCTTCTACAGCTAGGATGGGAAAGGACTTCTTGGGTTCAATAAATTAGTGACCATCACCAGAAACCTTCAAGCATTTCAGTTAACCTGGTGGGCAGTCAGTCAGAAGGCAAAGGAGAAGGCAGTCTCCTTACCAGTCTTCTCTCTGTGGCGTTTGCTGTCAGAGTTTAATCCTTGCTAACCTCTGACAGATGCACCAGCACTGCTCCCCCAAGTTCTGAGGTGGCTCACCTTTGTTCTTCTTCACACATTAATCTGTGCTAAGGACAATTGCAGCACTTCAGCTACAACACGTGAGAAGGCTCACATGATGAAGTGTGTGGCAGGCAAAAGCTCACCAAAAAGGGGGCTCAATTATCTCTTTTTCCTTTTTTTAACACCTATTGGATTTCATCCTGTAATCTCAGGCAACACTTCTCACTCATGGTGTGCCTGTGAATGAGAACACATTCAGTGTCTGGCACAGCCCTTCTTGCAAGTGTTCCTCTGGTGCTGCTCTTTCTTCTCTCAGTTTTGAAAAATCTATTTGTGATTTGCAACACACAAAACATCTCAGCAGAGGATCAGCATTTCAAGGTGGCTTACATTTTTTTAATGCTATCCCCCCCCCCCCCCNTAACTTTGGATATGTTAGGTGGTGGGATTGCTTCACACAGCAATAAGTGCAGAGCAAGGTGGCTGCATCTACTGTAACTACACTGAACAGAGAAAACTTTTCCTCAAGGAAGGGATTATTCAGCTTAGTCATAGGCTCATTTATATCAGATTCTCTCAGCACAGGGTCATGACCCAGCTGAGGTGACTTAATGTTCTATAGCTTTCAGAACCAAAGTCCAAGAAAAAGAATAAAAAAATACCCTATCAGTCTTCAGCTGGGTTAAAGACTTTTCCTCCTTCCTGGCAAGAAAACCAGCACCAGCAGCATTATGTAACTCCCACCAATTGTGGGCCCTAGGAGCCAGTGTTTCTAAAGCATCATGCTCTGCACCTCACATTTTCACACTGCTCCTCAATGTGTGTTCCCAAAACTGCTTCCTACAAGCCCAGCCCAGGGCTTTCAGCCCCTTTTACAAGGGCCTCGCTTCCTTAAAGGCCTCACTATCAGATCTTTAGTGCATGTCCTGTATCTCCCAGCCAGAGACATTTCCCTTCTCGTGAGTTTTTCTACTCTCTTCCCCTGGGGTGAATAAAGCAGAATTAAGGTTGCACCCCTGCTCCGCTGAGGGGTCCAGCTCACCACATGGCAGGATTATGTGCACAAGGGGTGGTTTGGCCCATTGGCATCCAAGTGCTCATTCCACCTGAGCTTCTGGGACACTGGCTGCAGCTCAGCAGAGCATGTCTAACTTTAAACAGGAGAGCAGCCCCCAGGAATCAGAGTAGTGACATTGCCTGCTCACCTACCTAAATGCTTAACTGTATCAGAGCTGATGTGACCTAGCTTTGGCTCTGGATTTAAATGCTGGAGGCTGAGCTTTTGCTTGCTGCTTTAAAGGAATGTAGCAACCCTCCTTTTTCAGATACTGAACTCCAGCAGGTTTAGCTAATGTCAGGGGAAATCATGAGTCCTTTGGAAATCTATGAAATTTAGGCACGTAATGTGTAAAGGAAGATTGTACAAACATTGCAGCCAAATAAGTAAATCTTGGCAATAGAACAGCCATTTACTGAGGAAACAGCATAGAGAGGAGAGGAATTAACTGGGAAGTACTGTTTTGTAAAATTATTTGTCCAATTTTCATGTAAGCTATCAGCAAATCTTGGAAATTACCTTGGAGATTTCCAGCCACTGAAACACTGCTGCCAGCTCTCTATTTCCATGCCACAGAGATAAAGACCCACTGAACAGTCCTCCCTTGCTGCTTTTACACAACTTTTCCACTGTTTTCTACATGGTGACATTTTTAAACAATAAAAACTTCCACCTGTCATAGGACACTGTTGCTCTCCCTCTCTCCATTTCTGAAGCACAGTAGGATTGGTGATTCACCATGTCTAAAAAAGAATGAAGGGGCTGCAGACTGGCTCTAGGAAAAAAAAAACAGATGTACAAGTCCACTAGGGTGAGAAATGAAGCCAACTCTGCCAGCCCTGCACTGCCACTGCAGCACAGAGCTCTTGGTGCAGAGAGAGTCACAAAGGCTTGGAAAGAGACCCTAGGAAGCTGCATTTCTACCAGTCCTCCTGAGATTCACTGGAGCAGGATCATAAAGTTAGGTTGCTATTTATTTCCACATTAACTCCACTGAATAAGAGTGGGCCAGGTAGAAACACTAAAACAAGAACAAACCTGGCCTTTAATCCAAACCCTGAGACTTGACACAAGCATAAAAATGCAATATAGTAAATATATTTTTTAAAGGTTCCATTTCCTTCAAATGCACTTATCTCTAGGGTTGCAGCTGCTAGCCAAAAATCTCTCTATCTCCAGAGATAAATAGTGAGATTATGAGATCATATCCTCTGAAATGAATTGCCTGGTATTCAGTTTCTCCAGCTTCGATCCATGAATTCTGCACAAAATGTTTCAGGAAACACAGTGCATCTCAGCCAAAGATTACTTGTTAATAAACAAGATTATTTTATGGACATAGAAATTAGAGAAGGTCAATAAACAAACCCTATTTTAATAACATCTTTTGCATTGTTCCCCCAAGAGAACCAGAGCAGAAAGTGAATTGATGTTTCTATGAAAACTCCAGCTCCACATACTCTGCTGCTGTTAATCAGAGCTCTTATTTGCTCTGGGGCAAGACTGTGCATCAGCTGAGGGTGAGGCCTCACCTGGATTGGGGGGTCAAAGACAGCTATGATAAAATGAGCAGTAGTAATATGATAAAAACCAGAAATAATGTGTAGGAGAACGTGGCCCTCTCCAAGAAGGGCAGAATGAATCTTAGGCAGACAGGTTATGTGCTTTTAGAAGTAGGTTGCAATTAAATCATCCACCAGTAAGTGGGTGAATGGACATTTTTTTGTCTGGGCAATAAACAGGAGAGCTTAACAGTCCTCTAAAACCTTTTATCCCCTGCATGGCCATTTTCAGCCTATCTATGGCCCTCCTTTTGAGGTATCACCATATTAAAAATTTTCTTCCCTGAAGGTACTTCCACATTGCAGCAGATGTCACTGACTTGGCACTGTTTGAAGGGTCTATTAAAAGTAAAGTAATTAATTACTTGGGCTGTCATCACAGCACTGCTTTTGAGATATTTAAAATGGTTTATTATTGATAGCCTTATGCTGGAATGTGCTGAGCACCTTCACACTCACCCCTGGACACTGAGACAAGGGCCAGTGCAGGCTCCCCAGACACTGAACATCCTCTTGTCTCCTCCTGAGGCTGCTGCTCCATGAGGTACTCAGCACAGGGCCCAGAGTCACCAGTCCTAGGAGATCTGACCCAGTAGCAGGCACTGTGGCCAGCCCTGTGAGTTTGGAATACTGAATCCTGTATCAGTTGATGTCTGTGAAAGCAATATTCCCTGCAGCTGGGTAGGACCCAGAGCAGAGTGGAAGAGCATGACAAGAAGGGAGCAGCAGGGATGAGCTGCTCCACGCTGACCATAAGTCCAGTCCCCTCTGCCTTGCTCAAGGGACCAATTGCACATAACCTGTGGTGATAACAAGGACAAAGAGAGGAGCCAGGATCAGGGGGAAAATTGAGCCTTGGAAGGGGAGAAGGAAAGATGCTTTCTCTGAGTGTTTTAGCGTTTGTCTTTTTGCCTTCCAATACCCAAAGAGTTGATTTAATGCATAAGTAATTGCCAATATATTAATTCAATTTTCCTAAAGTCTAGCCTGTTTTGCCCATGATGGTACCTGAAAGTGATCTCTCTGTCCTCATTTCAACACATAACTCATTCCTGATCTCCCTGTTCTCTCTCCCCTTCCTGTTACGGAGGACAGCGAGCGAGCAACTAGTGGGAGTTTGGCTGCCAGCCGTGGCCATCCCACCACACTTAGATACCAAACATCTCACATGGACAAATACTGAATCATGCAGGGAACTGGGAACTACAGCACCTGTGGAAGCCTCAGTGAAAGGGATGGCTCCTGGTGCCTGCTGATCACCAGACTCGGACGGAGCTATGCCACCACCTTTGCTAAACTGTCTGGCTGCATCTAATTTCTTTGTGAGGCAGTGCCTCTTGGGTTCTGCTAAATTTCTACCAACACATTTGACTTCCATCTTGGGACAGAAAATGCAGTATAGCAAAGCATCCTTGAAAAATTGCTGAGCTCTGCTCTGAGGTAGTTATGACAGCATCTATTGCCAATAAAATGAAAAGGAACAAATTCTGAGAGGTGAAAAAAAAAATCTATAGGCATACAGAGGATAGGAGAAGTAAGAGTAATCTACTGCCTAGGTCTCTAAAGCACAAATCTTTGGTTAATTTCTGTTGCTTATATTGCTGCTGTTTGTTTCATTTTAGACATACCACCAGGAACCAAAAGAGAAGCATCACATACAGAGTTAGATTATAGAAGATGATTTACACACAGCTTCCTCTCAAAATCGATTTAAAATGTCTCAGATATGAGCCAGATCATGCAAACCAAGGTATCCCCAAACCCTGTAAACAGAGCACGAATAAATACAAATTTGAAATATGAAAAGAGGGGGATGTCTCCAGGCACCTTTCTCAGCATCCTCCCCTGGTGATATGGAAGACAGTCTCGGCACACTAATGACAGTCATATTCACTACTAGAAGAGAACTTTTCTCAGGTGCTACCAATGGCCAAGAAATATTACATGGGAAGTAATATAAGTGTGGTTAAAGTAGAAAGTTGAACACAAGCATATTTAGGACCTCACCTGAACTCTATTGAATAGAAAGGATAGAAAGGCCTTGACTCAGTGATGCTTTGTATCTTCCTTGAGAGAGAGGCATTCAAACTAGCAACAATAATGAAAACAAAGTAGAAGTGAGAGCTGGGAGCTCGCTAGGTATGACTGTCATGTATTTTGGCAGCTATGCAAGCTAATATATTTTGGGCTGCAAACACATATACATGATGTGGTACTGTGCCAAGTGATTCAGGCTGGCTCTAAAAGAGACAGTTGTGTAACCAAAGCCTCTATGGCCATGTTTGCTTGGCACCCCATTTGATCCCAGAGGAGTAGAATGTTTTACCTCAGTAGCAGGTGGCATGAGAGCAACACTGGAGCTGGCCAAACCCAAACTGACTAATTTTCAGCTAATGCAGGTCCTCCATCCAGGAAAGTTTTCCCATGAAAGAAAGAAAGGCTGTGGGGAAAAAAACCCCAGCACCCAGGAATCATCTATGCAGACTGTCATCATGGCTGGTTGCACTTACTTGAAGAGATGAAGTGTTCCTTGTAGCTGCTACAAGATCTGCTAGATGCTGTCTGCTGGCCACAGTGGTGTTCCCCATGAGGCAAAATCTCTCCTTTGGAATAGGAAAAGGCTGTGCTTGATCTCAAAGTAGAGACTGTGGATGAACAGGCTAAATTTTCCTGTTTGAATTCTGAATCTGCATGAGAAGTTTACCATTTGAGTATCATCCTATTCTGCACTGATTTCTCTTTTTCTCCCCCACTTTCTGCAAACTGAAAGAAATGGATTAACTAGAATTCAGTTGACCTTCTGTTGTTTAAAACTGAGTCTTACTTGTTATGCTCATACAAGGTGGCACAGAACTATGCAGACATCCGACCTAGACAGGCAGGCTTTTATGTTATGCAAAGCATAAGCAGATTTCAAAGCAAAGCTACTATTGACCTCTGCCTAATTTTTTCTAAAAAGGATTTTTTAAAAGAATTTGAAAGCAGGGCAAAGCAAAAACTGTATTTCAGAATAAGGCCTGTTAAGCAAATGCCAGTGAGATAATACATGACTCAAGCATACTGCACTGCTTCCCTTCATCTGTCTGCTCATTTACAGAAATCAAAATCACAGAATGGGTGAGCTTGGAAGGGACCACAGTGGTTCAACCTCCCTGCTCAAGCACAGTCATCCTAGAGCACATTGCAAGAATTCTTGACTATCTCCAAAGAGTGAGACTCCAGAAGCTCTCTGGGCAACCCGCTCCAGTGCTTGGTCACACACAGTAAAGAAGTTCTTCCTCTTGTTCAGGTGCAACGCTGTGTTCCAGTTTCAGCCCATTGCTTCCCGTCCTATTGCTCAGCACCACCAAGCAGAGCCTGGCTCCATCCTCTACTACTGTTCATAGTAGTTGTAATTATAATTCTTGTTTATACACACTGCTGTTAGATACATACTATTTTTAGATACATACTGTTTTTACGTAGCCCCCACAAGGCATCATTGGCACCCCCCTTCAGATGCTAAAAGACATTGATGAAGTCCCCTCTAAGTTGTATCTTCTGAAGACTGACCAAGCCCATCTCCCCCTCAGCCTTTCCTGGTAAGAGAGATGCTCCAGATGCTTTAATCATCTTGGTTGCCCTCCACTGAACCCGCTCTAGGAGCTCCATTTCTCTCTTGTACTGCAGAGCCCAGAACTGGACACAGCACTCCAGATGTGGCCTCACCAGGGCTGAGTGGAGGGGCAGGATCACCTCCCTGCACCTGCTGGCAATGCTTGTCCCAGTGCAGCCCAGGACAGCTCTGCCTCCCTGGCCACAGGACACACCGCTGGCCCACGGACAGCTCGTTGCCCACCGGCACCCCAAGGTCGTTGTCCGCAAAGCTGCTTTCCAGCAGCTGAGCCCCCAGCCTGTGCTGGCGTCCAGGGTTTTTCTTCCCCAGGGGCAGGAACCTGCACTTCCCTTTGTTGAATTTCAGAGGGTTCCTCTCTGCCCATCTCTCCAGCCTGTTGAGGTCCCTCTGAAGGGCTGCACAGCCCTCTGGGGTAGCAGCCACTCCATTTTAGGTTGAATCTCTTACCACTGGGTGGCCCCTCTTGCTGTGTGTGCTGCACACCTTGATCCTCAGCACATCTGTGTATCCATGTAACAGTAATAACCATAACTATTCTGAGATAGCAGAGGGTGCTACTGCAGGGAAGATTAGCTCATGGGGTAGGTCTTAACAATTTTCTACTTAATTTGGGAAACATCAGTTGAATATAAAGAAGCAATTGTATTGCTACTTTCTTCTCTCTTAATCATGTGCCAGAAGCTTCTTATCGAGGATATTTAAGTGATCTGTGTGACAAATCACTGCCTCAATATTTTTCCTTATGGGCATTGCCACAATTGTGCTGTCACAAATACAGCCAGTAACATTTCAGCATTCTGCCAGAAGCAGACCAGAGAATGAACTAGGAGACACAGTTTACTTCTTAGCAGTTTAGTCCTTAAAGAGTGACAGTGCCCAAATTCTTCTCAATTCATGCCCACTAGGAGGAACCAGGTAACCACTTCTGCTTTTCCTTTTTCATCCACTTACCACTTTGGAGAGGGCTGACTGTGGATCTCAGACACTGAAACCCAGACCTATCAGGTAACGTAGCACTTCTCTCCTTTTATAGCAACAGGATTATTTCCTCTAGGCTACTGTATTCTAAGCATATAGAATGAAGCCAATTATCTTGGTCCTCAATAGCTGCTTTTTCCTGTGTTTGGATCAATCCTGTCTTTTTTGAAACCTATTTGAATCTTTCCTCAAATGTCTGTATCAGTAACAGCTGATCAAAACTCAAAACTTCCACCATGTGGGGAGGCCAAATAATAATTAAGTCGTAAGACCCTGCACAACATTTCTGACACTCCTCTGGTTCAGATGCAGCTAGAGGTAGGTACATTCAAACAGCCATCCATTAAAGCCTAACCAAGGCTAAAATAGACAGGCTGTGCAGCTTCAATGTGAATATTTATTTCTCTGTTTTCTCTTAACTCCTGCAATCTAACTCCTCCACCCAGCTATGTAGGGTGCTGATCTCACATCTGCATAAGATACTGACCAACCTCAGGCAACACAAACTTCAAAACAGACTTTCCATTCTCTCTGAAAGATGTCAAAACATTCAAGTATGCTTTATAATTAAAAATACAAAAAATGGCAAAATAAAATACTGAAATTGTGTTTCAAAGCGCTTTGTACCAACTTAGATTGTATGCAATATCTAAAATTATAATTGGAACAAGAGGCTTCTGGCTTGTCAAATTTAAAAAAAAGTTCAAAAACTTTCATTGAAATTTTAAAACAGAATGTGTCTGTGCATGTGAAATACCATTTCCAACACCAAACCTGTTTGCTTGAAAATTTTCAGCTGTTTTGCTTTTCTAATTTACTCCTGTTCCCTGAACAGCTGATTGTTTTCACTGTTTTCAGTTAATAAACAGCACATAATGAAACATAAACAAGGTACCACTGCAGCATGACTTGATGGAAAAGGAGTTACCTCAGTGGTACCACGCAACATATGCAGGGCTCTGAATTAGATAAGAATAAAGTGGTTTAGCTTTTCCCTGCAGCGTTTCAGTGATTCTGGTTTCCCCTAAAAAGACATGAACAGAACTAGAGCAAGTATTCATACTAAAAATCATATTGACAAAGGAGAAAGGACTTAGTAAAACTGCACAGGTCCGTTTTATACCCTTTGCTGTTACTTCAGGTATAAGTATTGAAATTTGGACTTATAGATGTTCTCAATACATGTTTATCTGTCCACCTGATTATATTTTAGGGCAACAATCATTTACCAAGTACCTATGTTACAATCATCTCAATCACTGGGTGGTCAATTTTGAGTGCCTTTTCTTTTAATAGTTTTTAAAAAGCAATTTTTATAGCTAGGCACAGTGAAAATAGTTTCTAAAAGGAATTTTGCAGGAATATTTATTTTTATTTGAAAGCAGACATAGCCTGGAGAGATATGTATTCACCACCCAGTACCTAGTGGATATTTCCTGTATCAGAGCATCCTGGGCACAACTCTCAGAGAAGCAGGCAAACATTCAAGAATTTCGTGATCCCCTGCAGCACTACAGCAGGGCACAGAGGGCTCCTCTGAACACAGAGCTGCAGTAATGCAATGCTCGAGTTAATATGAAAGCTGCAGACATCACCAAAGCAACATACCTTACTAACTCATCACCCTGTCTCTCCCTCCTGCTGCCTATCCTACAAAACAGTTCTCTGCCCAAAATGGGACTTCACCTGGCATTGACTTAATCTAATAGGGAGCACCAGAACAAGATATAAGGGATCTTTGGAAGTTGCAGCTCACCTCTATGATTCCTTGCGTTTTCCATCCTTGAATAGCTCTGAACAACCATGCAGTGAGCAGCCTTTTCCTCTACAGATGGGACTGGTCTGGCCTCAGAAGCAACCCACTTAGTGAATACCTCTGCTACCTGAGTCCTGATTTCAACCTATCCTTTACAAGCGTATAGGCAAACAAAGGAAGAAAAAAAAAGACAAAAAAGAAACTAGGCTATCTAGTATTGTCTCAATTTCAAAAAACATGAGTGACTGCAAAATGTAGGTACTTCTATAGCCAGCTACATTCCTAGTATCCCTGTGCAGAGTCTGTGTAATTCGTAGTATGTTTTATCTATCCTTCAGTAAGTCCATCTGTACGTATGCTATAGTTACCACAGGACAGTTAAAAATACATCCTAGGTGTAGCAATACATAAGGCAGATCCTCACCAGTAAACTAGGAAATGAGTAATTCCCCACTCTCCTGAACAATTCTTCACAATGACAACTCCCTCCTTCCCACACACCTACACTCTCACACGCCTGGAGAAGCTGGAGGTGGAGGAAAGCTGAGCTTTGCAATGTTGTCTGGAAGCTCATCAGATCCAGGCTACTTCCAATTAAAGGAGGGAGCAAGTTCAAAGCCTCTGCTGATCTCTGCTCTGAACTGGCACTATGCTCAGAGACAACTGCGCCTGCTGCCGAGACACAAGTCTGCTGAGCCAGAGAAGAATGTGTATGAACATGTCCCCCTTCAGGAAATAAAAACAGGATAGCAGGGAAATCCCAAACCTACTCAGGTGGCTTACAGTACTGGAACACTAACTTGAATTAACAGGAGAAAATGGCAACCAAATCCAAGTGAACTACAGTGGCTTCCGAGCACTGGCAGAAGATGCTGAGGGGGAGCGAAGACCAAAGCGAGGAGATGTGCAGAGGGAAGGTAATCCTGGCACTGTTGACATCATCATGCTGTGTGGATCTGAAAGGTTCCAAGCTGGAGGCTACTTTGCAGCATTGGCTTTTCCCCCCTCCCTTAAATGCATGCACTTTTAAAGTCTCTGGTTTTAAAATCCAAGATATTGTACTGGGAAATTAAGAAACAGCATTCCAGAGCAGTAAGATATTTCAGCAACTATCAGGAAGACATGCTTGATGATAAGCTGTATAATTTGTCACATCTTTTCTCTTCTACCAACTGTTAAAGGATTCTGAATTGAGATAAAAATTGCCCAGTTGGGCCTGGATTTTTTGCAGCATCCATCAAATCTTGAGAGTCAATTCACTGACTAGAAATGGAGCTACAAACACACACCTTGTGTTTGCCATGACAAATACAGTGACAACGGTTGTGGCAGGTCCCATCTCTAAGCTTTATCTGGTCCTTGAATATCATTAAAGGGAAGAATAGTGGGGAAAAAACAGATATTTGCAAGCTTGTGATACAAAACAACTTTAAGCAGAAGTAGGTTCCTACTGCCCTCTGCTGTACCATTCTTTTAGGACGTCTGAGAAGGAAGTACCAAGCACGACCTCCTGACGTGCACACTGGGTGTTACACTCAGATTGTATTAAAACTGTGGGCAGTGGAACAAGACAGTTAAAAACAATAGGCCTTGGTTTCTTGCTGCTGCTTTTAGTTCTTGAATTAGATATGTACTTCCCAGATGTTAACCCGGGCTCTACCAAATTACTGGTAAATCTCCCTAGGAAAATGTTCCGGTGAAGCTCCCTGAAGCCTCTTTTGCACTGCACAATCACTGCAGCACCAGAAGCACACCAAATTTTCCTGGCAGCAAAACAGGATGCTTTGACTGGACTACCTGAGCAGTTTATACATATTTAAAAAAGAAAAAAAAAAGTCCAATTCATCATCTTAATAGAAGACAGCAATATCACTTAGGTAATGAATAACAAAGAAAGCTGGTCACTATGCAAAACTGACATCTATTTGCAAATTGATCCATATTTAAAGAATTTGCTTCAGCTGTTTTCCCAGTAGTTCTTGATGTTCCTTCAAAGTTTTGCAACTTATGGAGACTTCTACAGAGCTACAGGCTTATGCAGTAAAACCTGAACAATTCATTTTCGCCTCTGTTCTTTCCCTTTACTATTCAAACACCAACAACACTAAATTTACTGAAGCTGGCTGCAATTTATGTTTCTTCTCTTGCCTCTACTGTTCATGCAAACAAAATCATTTCCTATAGAAAACAAGATATATTTAGGGGCAATAAACAAGATGCATCTATTTAGTTTGACACCACAGCTCTTTCCCCTCCCAAAATAAACCAGACATCACAATGATAGGAGGAAGCACTACTGTCACATGACAATTTTAGCTTGGCAACCTGCAGGTGTGAAAGATTGCATATGTAACACATATTGTCATATATAGAGAGGCTACACATAAATACAAGCAGGGGCTGAGATTCTCAATGCCATTGGGGTATACACATACTTCCTGGTAGAAGGAATAGGAACTGGACATTCAAATCACTCTAGTGGACTTGAAAGCCTCTTCTGTGAACAGTTTGTGACACCAACATTTATTCTTCTTGTAATTTCATTTCGGAACTCTTTTCAGTAACTCTGGGAGCAGCTGTATTTAAGAGAGACAAGTCTATGTCAAGGCTGCAACTTATGAACACTGTACTGCCCCACAGATAAATCCACACCTGCACATATCTACACCTTCATACAAGGCTAACAAGATTCCTTGCCTTTCTAATACGCTCGCTGAACTTTGGATCAAGTTTCCTGTATGAGTTGCTACCCCTTCAAAGAAACGAGGACATAATTACAGCTCTCAAATGGCCTGAGGCATTCAATTTCTTATTTATTTTTTTAGGGTCTGCATTCAACTTACATGAAAAGGACAAACAGTAACCTAATGAGGCACTAGAGTTATGGGAAATCCTGGGAAAGAAACTGCAGAACAGAGCCTGCAGGCAACTGCATGAATGCTAGTGAGATTTGTGATTCTGTGAGGTTTTCAGAATAATATCAAATTACTTGAGTAAATATGTTCAAGGAATGGGCTGGATCTTTTGTAAGATCTGATTATGATCTTCAACTGTAGTATAGAGATATGCAGGTGGATGACTGTTACATACCCCACTGCTAACGCCTTAGATTTCAGCTGAGCCTTCTTCAGGGCTTTTTTTCACCTTCTTAACCAACAGTCCCACTTCAACATTTTTTTCTGGGTGAGATTAAAAATGCAATTTTTCCACACTTGCAAAAAACCCCAACAAATCAGCAAATAAGAAGAGGCTCTGAAAATTGAACAAGAAATTTGGAAGAGAGTTTCTCTGGAGTCTAGGATGTGGCTTTGGGGAAAGAGTGCCCTAACATGAGCAATTCCTGGTCTCTTTATGGAGGATTTGTCACCTTGGCCTCAGGAACTGGAGCTGGTGCCTGGATGGGCTGCCCCCAGATGCTTGAGCTCTGGTATACTGTGGGACCATCTCTGCCATCTTCTTCCTTTCTATCACAATTTGTAGAAACATGGGAAATTATGTCAAAAGTCAGCATTAGAAAAAATTACAAGACTGGTTGGTCAGACAGATAATGGTCAGAAAGCATAGGGAATCCCCTTGCCCATGTAAACTTATTTAAGGCATTGCAAAACATCTTCCCTTCAATTGCAGCATGAGATAAATGATGCCAGACTATCTCTGCTTAAATGTTGGGTGTCTGTGATGTAATAGTTTTAGGTCTGCTTGGACCTTGGAGACCCCAGCCCTGTTGGGCACAGTAGCTAAAGTGAACAGTAATGTGATTGATTCCAGAGGCCCTCTGCTAGACAGGACCTGTGCTTCACCAGCAGCTGGGGCTGTATTTGTGTGTCAGCACTGCAAGGAGCTCATGGAAGAGCTGTAGTATCCTACTGCTTCCTGGAAGTGTTCAAGGCCAGGCTGGATAAGGCTTGGACCAACCAGGTCTAGTGGGAGGTGTCCCTGCCCATGGCAGGGGGTTGGAATGTGATGGTCTTTAAGGCCCCTTCCAACCCAAACTGTGCTGTGATTCTGTGAATAATGTATAGACTATATGGGAAAGGACTGGGGACACTTCTCTGTGGGACACAGACATCATAAGCTTTGGAGAACATCTGATTCCTATCTGATGTTGGTTCTTAACTAGCAGTACACAAGATAGAAGAGCCTGCTATTCCTCTGTCATAGTATATATGTGAAAGTAATTGCAAAATTTAGGGGATAAAATAGCAGGCCAAAAGCCACATTCTGCTTTGAAGTACAACCAAGCAATTCCGCTGAAGTCAAAGAACACTGGAAAAAAAATCAGGTTTTTTTTTTTTTTTTTTTTAAGAAGATACAACTGGAATGAGTGACAAAACACTGCTTAGCTAAACCCCAAAGGACAAAGAAGCTTCTCAAGAAAGGATCAGACATGTAGAGGTTCTAATTACTGACTGCAGAAAGTATGCATGAACAGGATAAAGATGTGAAACAGTTAAGGAAAGATCAGAGCTGGCATTAATGTACTTTGCTGCCATGTCAAAGAGCTACTATTTATGATCCTGACCTGGATAAGTGATTGAACACTTCCATGAAGTTCAGTACACAAATCGTCCTAATGACTGAAAGGGAACTACCTCTGTGTTTAATTAAGTACACACTTAGGTTCCCCACTAAATCAGTGTTTAAAAGGACTAAGGACTGCTAATCCATATAAAAGCTTCCTTCTAGGTTATATACTTGAAGAATGTGATTGAATAAATTGATCTGAAAGGCTAGAGTACTACTACTGTTCTACACTACTATTCAATAGTGCAAAACTTCCAAAAGAGAAAGCAAAACCAACAGAACCCTAACACAAGCAAGCCCTGTTGGCTTTGAAAGCAGTACTGCAATCACAGGGTGGTAATATGACAAGAAATGTCAGAATGTTTCTGGTTTCACTTTCCTCTCCAATTCATTCTCATGTTTGCACAAAGCCTTCTCTTTTGTAACTTTCATTTTACTCACTAGAAAAGAATACAGACTCAGCAAATCTTATATTAAATACTATTTCAAATCTTATATAATATACTACTCCTCTTGACATAAAAACTATTCCACAGAGGTTGATTACCAAAGCGGAAGGCAAGGCCTGTCCTCTTGCTCTCACAAGGCTTCCAGGTCACCTTTTTTCCATAAATACAGGATTAGGCTTTGGAGCAACTTTCCTGGAATTCAAATTGTACAGTCATTAGATACTGAACAGGATGACTACAATGAGAGGAACTACTGGAAAGGGCTTCACTTAAAGTTTCAACAGTCACACTGTGCAGCTTCCTTCAGGATGCATTTATCACTCTTGCAGGACTTGCAGACGTGTCTGTAGGAGTAAACTAGGGAGGGCCTGACATTGGGGCCAAGCACTATCACACAGCTGCTGTATTATTTAACTTTTAGTATAAACCTCGCCACACTTTCATCTGTGCCAATATACCATTCACAAACAACATCCCCATGTACATCCATTTCCACACTGCAGGAGAAAGATCTGGCAATGCACAAGAACTTATTGTACGTGAGAGGGCAGGAGATTTCTGTTATGTGGACTTTCTACATTTCACTGCAGACATTCTTTGGTCAATACTTGATAAAATACCAAAGACAACAGAAACAGACTGAGGTGAGTGCTTGATCTGAAACGACTCATTATGTACAGGTATGTATTACAGGAAGCAACAAAGCTTAGTTTATTATTTCATGGTTATGTGGAATCATAGAATAATTTCCATTGGAAATGACCTCTAAGATCATAAAATCCATCCCTTAAGTAGTGCCAGTTCGTCTCTGAGTGTGGCTTCTCACCTATCTCACCAGTGAGAAGTGAATATGTGCAAGAGGACACTGACCTTTTCACCAGCAAGGTTATGCCTTTCCTACTCCTGTTGTGCATCACTGGAAACAGAGAAAGGAGATCATAGCGAGAGGTAGCTGCAGTCCTGGGGTATGCAACAGTACCTGTGGCAAAGGAGCAGCTCAAATGGAAGATGCTGTTTCCAGAGCAACAAAAGAGTGCAGAGGTTCTGGGCATCCTCTCCCAGACTCCCAGAGAGAGTTAGGTTTTGCTCTGGCAGAGCCAGGAGGACAGGAGGCACTACCACCATGTTCCCTCCCACAGGGTAGAACTCTTCCTCTGGGACACAGGGCTCAGCTGGCACAGGCACTGCAACATCTCATCAGCTGAAGCCAGACAGAGCCTGCTTCTGTTTAGCAGAAGTTCCAGCTGCTTTCAGAAATCCCAGTGATAAAGTACAAGCCAAAAGAAAGAAATCCAGATCCTATCTTTCAGTTTAGTTCCAAATTAGCAACTGTAGCCTTTAAATTGTTGCTTTTTTGCCATCATCCATGAGAAAAATCAGTTGCTTGTCATGCTTCAATTAATACATGACCTGAAAGGTTTTTTGCTGGGATCCAACAAATGACAGTCTGCAGATATTAATCATCAGACAAGATTCAACTGAGACTTTTATGTTCAATAAAAGGCTGATTCCATGCAGTAGTAGATAAAACTTGATCCCAAATAGATGGCTTTTGTATAGTGTGAGACAAAACCTTTGCCTTCCAGGTTTTTTTTTTTTGATACTACTGGCTAATGGGGATTCTGGCCAGAAAAGCTGACTCACTAGGGCTGGCCTGCCTCAAAGTACAGCCATCACAGCACTGAAAGCTTCACACTGGGAATGGCTGACATTGAAAAAGAGCATTTTTCAGTGCCCAGGGCACTTTGTGCAGCTTTCATTTTGATTTAGCTACTTTTCCAAGGCTTTCCATGTCCCTTCAACAATACACTTGCTGTGTAGTAGGAATCAGGAAGAGTTAACAAATTATCTTTATTGCTGTTCCTTTTCATGGAAGTGAGACTAAATCCTTATAACTGCAAAACCGCTGTGCCTGGGGCTTCTGAAATGAGCTGGACATGTATGTTCCATCTGTTTAAAGAGTAATTACAGGGATCAACATAAGCTCCTTGCTTTTTATGGAACAACATTTGCTCTTATTAGTGAAATAGCATATCAAGAAAGTCAATAACTACAGAAATACATTGGTTGTGGATACAGCTATATTCTGTAACTCTAGTTTTATGAATTTGAAATCAAAGAACATTTAATGTGCCTGGCAAATTACAAGGGTTTTCTTCAAAATAAATGCTATAACAATGGTTTGAATTAAAGTAGCATGTGATACAGGGCAATCTCCTTCTAATGTAAGACAATCACTTGCTTTAAAAAGATATTAATACACAGGTGCTTCATCAACAAATAGTTAAACCTCTCTGCCTATCAAACATGGGATATTGACACAGGGGACATTCAGGAACATGTCCGTATGGCCATGAGACAACAACAGATGGTACATGACTGCAGTTAAATGTTCCAATCTGTGGCAGTTTGGAGTTCTTAAAAAACAGACAATCTCACATTACCTCACATCATAAATAGAGTGTGAACTGCTGCAATAAAAGCATGAGGGGGCAGCATCTTCAAGAGTTCAACTCTTTGGAAGAGCAAGCTGAGGAGGTTTAGAAATATGGTAGGTCCAGGGTACACTCCAGGCGTTCAGGCTTGTGGTTCAGTCCTCCCATCTCCCTGCAGCATCTCCACAGTCCTTAAGAACATCATGACAGGAGGAAGAAAAGTATTTGATACGCAGATGACCCATCACTGAAAACAGTTACAGGTTGGGTTTTTTTTTGTTTGTTTCTAGACATTCTAATACAAGTGACTATTGCTGAGAGACACTGAATTCTTGGGAAATACTAATTGTAAGTATAAGAGGTCATCATTGTGCCAGATAAAGTCTTGCTTTGTGGAAAATGGTGAAAGAAGCATGATATAAATTCTATCACCATCTTTGTTATAGATTACAGAACTCAACTGAAAGATTCTTTTAGGTAGCAAAAGGAACATCTAGATGCTATTTTTCTAAATAACTCCAGTTAACATTTAAGTGAGTACAGGCCTATCTCTAACTTTGAATGAAAGGCCACTTTGTCTACTCTTTTGGCCAGCAGCATCACTCATTTCAAAGATGTATTTGTTTCTTGGGGTTGTTCATGCTGAGTTGTACTGTTTATAAAACAGTATTACCAACCATCACCACCTCCAGCTGAATAGCCATAAAACAGGTAGCCTGGATACCAGGAAAACACTTGCTAAAGCAGCACAGAACATGCTAACATACCAGAGTATGTTAACCTTTACTGAAATTAAACTGCTTCTTTTTGCTTTGCTTTTAATGAGCTTGGGTGTCTAGTGGGATTCAGGTTGGCCAAGAAGCTAGAGGATACTTGTAAATGTATATATATACACACACAAACAGCTGTATGAAAGGAAGTCAGCAGAAGCCACAAACTAATAAACATGGAGCAGAAGCAACAGCAATAAAGGCAGATTTTTCCGACTGAAAAAAGAGTGGATACATAAAGACCACCATAAGTGGGTATGACACTACACAACTAGCTTATTTACCACCAAGCCTACAATGCTTAGTACTCCCAGAATGGAAACACTACAGCTGGATGAAGTCATATGCAGACCATTTTCTTGGAAAATAAAAAGGCAGTCATTCTGAAACAAGGTAAACATCAACTGCAGCATACCACTTCTGCTTTTCCTATAGAAAAATGGATAAAAGCAATTGATTTTCAAATGTTATTTCAGAGAGGAATTTTGAGTGGTTTCCAGTAAAAGTTAGCAGTGAGCTCAGATGCCTATTTCAAAGCAGCATGTGTCATTCCAGTGCTCTCCCCTTGTTTCACTTGCTTGTTTCTCTTTTAAGTTACACACGACAGTGTGTACTATCTCCTACATGGACAGATGTACAATGACTTCTTAAATCACAGGGTAATGTTAAGTAAATTTAAAGTATACATGCTGGGTTTTTAAGAAATGGGACATATGCAAAATAAATGCACAACTGAGTATTAGAGAATTACAGACATGAAGTTCATGGACAGGAATAGCAAGAAGCATGTTGTGAAGTTGCAGAAGTCCAACTCCTACCTCATGTACATCATGTTGAAATGGTATCTTCCACAGGTACTAACAGATGGTTTCAATGGGAAGAATACAGACAGATACCTTCGTCCCCAGTCTTCATAGAAATCATCTCTCAAAGCCACATGCAAGACCACTGCAGCACCCCCAACCATCAGCCCAGCATAGCATAGGTCCTCCTCTGGGATGTGCTAATAATGAAACTGAGCAAGGGTCATGATTTTTGTCTTGTCTCACAATGCTTCTTCCTCTGTTGAACTGATTCTAGGAATTGCAGGCATCAGTTCCAAATACAAAAAGACGAGGCTGGTATCAAGCAGCAATCAGCACAGGGAGATGAGCACCCAACAATGTAAGGCAATTTAAACATTGCACACACACCACAGCAGGCCAGTGCTACTGTCAATACAACAACACTGTTGTGATGGAGGAACTGCACTGTTTGCTTCAGCTACTGCTTAGAAGTGTTAATTATGGGACAGCAAAAACACAACAAAGCAGTGTCTGGTATGGGATAAGATTATTTTTCTTTCTTTGAATAAGTTAAAATGAAGAAATAAGAAAGAAATCAGATAAAACAAAGACTTAGGAAGAACCAAAGTTTTGGCTTTGTTCCAAGTGAAATACCAGAACCCTTTATTAGGAAATAGTGGCCAGCATTGCTGGTACTGTACACAGGACACTATTATTGTCTTTCATTAAGAGTTTAACCCTGGATGCAGGCCTGCGTCAAGAACTCTCATCTTCACTCTAATCCTTACTATCACTGCTGGCAAAAAGTCCTTCAATATTTTTGTTTTCTGCCATCATATTTATCCACCTTCAAATGTTGGGAGGCAGATTTATTGCTCAGATACTTGTGGATTAGAGGCTACACTAACATAAAAGCACGATAGGAATCAATGATGTTTGCAGCATAGAGAAACACTTTCCTTAAAGCATTAACATTATGAACTTCAGCCCCCCCCCGCCAATAAAGTCTTATACAGTTTGAAGACTTTTAGTGAGAACATCACAACCAGTGACTGAAGAGATTACTGTAACAAAGCTGTAACAAACTTACATGCACAAACTGGCACACAAAGTTTGAGTAAATGGGTACAAAAATTACCACATCTAAACACCCTAAACATAGCTGACCATAAATGCCTACAAATAATTAGTTATTGATAAGTTACATAAAAAAGCTGCACTTCATCTATCTAAGCCCACTTGTACAGATGTGGGTGACTAAAGAAGCCCTGATCTCCCTTAAGTGATGTTCAAATGCTTATTTGCTGGGCACTGATGCCACCGCCTGGCCATTTTCATAACTCAAATTCCTGCATCTACTGCTGAATTTTACTTAGGTTTTTCTTTAAGGTAGCAAAAGCAGTTCATCTGAGCACAAAAATACTTAGCCCATTAAAATTTCTCTATTGTGACCTACAAAAGGAATAGACAGCATGGTATGGGAATAAATTAAAGCCTGACAAGTACGCAACAGCCAAGCTCTTGCACGATTACCAGAGGCGCCCAACAAGGTGCTCAATCCCACCTCCACATGCTGGCCACAAGCTTCAGAGCTTCTTCATTTCCTCAGTTCAACACTACAAAGCTCTGAGGGCAAAAGCTATTTGTTGTTCTCACCTACCACCTATTACTAGCAGAACTGAATATATTTTATAGCCAAAACAAGTACATGCTATACTCATCCCATGGAGGTGTTTGAGCCAATAGTTCACCAGAAGACTGAAGGCACCCAATTATTCTGAGCCCAGCCTTTATTGAAGCATCCTTTTCGGCGTTATCATGCCCTTCTAGTTTCACACATGGCTCAGTCTGTATCCTAGAAAACCACAAATTGTCATGTCAGGTAATTTGAGGTGGAAACAAAAATGTGAGTGGTCACAACACCTGGGCTGAACCAAAACAGCTCAGCAAAGTCTAAATTGTGTTCTGTGAGAAGTGACCCATAATCCTCATGAGCACAGACAGGGCTCTCAAGGAGCCAGTGGGGCCCAAAACTTCAGGGACAGGGAAACAGATAGATATGAGTGGATCAATACAAACTTCTCGTAGGGATTGAACATGATCCTCTGAGGACTAACAGCCCAAACTTAACAGTGTAGCTTAACATAAGGGGGAAATATACACCCAAGTGTTGAGGAAGGTTGCAGGACCGGTAAGCAGTCTGCATAGGCCACATGACCTCATGCTCACCCACCTGAATACCAAGAGTATCTGATGGCCAGAGGCACGTGAAAGCTTCTCAAAGGATCAGACTGACCTCGCTTCCTGCGGCTGGCTCACGACTCGCTATGAAAAAGCAGGATGTGAGAACTCTGGAGGGAAATCAAAGGCCTCCTGAGATATTGGTCTTCCCACCACCTTCCCAATTTCCTGCTTCTGAGCTGTAATAAGTTTGGCACACAGGCTGTCCAAGAACTGCTGTCAAGCCTGCTCCAAGTTCTACGCAGCTGTGACCATGGCTGTCTACAAGCTCTTCCTTCTCTAGTCCCTTCTCACTTTTACCTTAGACTGCAGCTATGAACAGCACACCTTCCAGCATGGCCTCCCCTTAGCAACCAACACTTGAAAATCTAGTAATACTAGCTTGTCTACTTCCCACTGGACTGCTACATATTTGGAAAATCATGTCAGCAAGCAGGACAACACATCCTTTTTCTCCTGCCACCCCAGGGGCACTTAGATCACAACCAATCCATGATTGCAGCTGCCTACTAAAATAGCAGCTCTGTACCTTGACATCCAAGTCTCTAATCCTTAAGTGACCACACAATGATTCAAGGCATCTCCTCTAGAACAAACTTCATGCTGTTGGCTCCCAAGGCCTGATTAAGGAATGGCAGCCATGAAACCGTTCAGGCTTGTTGGAATGCAAAAAGGAAAAAACATTACTACAGTGTCAGCAGGTAACTGCCTTTCATTCCAAGTAAACTCACACCTCAACCAGTATTTGTCACTGCTACTGTTCACAGGATTGTGTGCAGTGTCATCACCTCATCCCCCACAGCACTTAGAGAGGGGAAGACAGTGCATTGTCTCTGAAAGTTGAAGGTTACACAGGTCCCTTATCCTTGTGTGCAGTTCACGTAATTCCTTGGATAGACCTCACATGGCAGGAAGTGACCACTTTGAGGCAAAATTGTTCCATGGCAGATGTCTCCTACACCTCACAGCCATATTAAATTGCTTTTAAAAGCCTAAAGCAGCCCACCTGTTCAGATTAACAACTCACCATCTCTCACACAGGCCCCATGTACCAGTTCCATCAGAAGCCTCGCATGCCTGTCCTCCTCCTCCACCCTAACAAGCTGGATAGGAAAATAGTAAATTCACCTGGGTTGAATCTCAGTTGCACAGGAAGCTGAATGCTTCTGAAGAGATCTCTTCAGTATCACTGTAGTAAAGACAAATGCTATGACACTTCAAAATGTTCTTCAAGAAGTCTTCAAGAAGGCTTCTTCGTCCTTTTTTAACTGTACCCCATACCCCAACTGCTGATCCTCTGATAGTCAGGAACAACAGAAGTGCACAGCCTCTTCCTACTGCTGCTAGGTTATCCAGCCACCAAAGATTTCATCCCTCTCAGGACAGACTGAAAAATGAGTATTTCACTGCAGCCTAAGGTACCACCATACTGCAACACCTGGGAAGACAAAGGGACTTCGCCACCATTGTACCTTCCTTCTTTTCTGCCCAATAAGAGCAACAGAAAACATGAGAAAAAAATTAGAAAGGATATTGAGGAAAATGTTGTACAGATTGTAAGACAGCAGAGTAACACACTTCAGTGGGACTCAGTAGACTGTATCATTGACACCATGGGCATACACTAGGAACAAACTTCTGTTGCATGAAACTAACCCAAAAGACTGAATTTGCATAGAACAGCAGGAGCTCTGCAGTCCAAACCAGTACATGAGGACAACCAGAGGATTCACTTAAACACCACAAAACTGCCCTGGACTAGTGTAGATACAGCTTTTCAAGAGCAACACAACCAGTGGAACCTGGCTGAACATCAAGTGATTCCCTCAAATCAGGTCTAAACAGTGAAAATCTCTTTTCAGCTGTATATGCCCGTAATACCAAGCCCATAAGTACAGTGAAGAACCACATAACTAAAAGAAACACAAGTAATACAATATTTGGCTAGATAAGTTGTTAAAATTTATTACCAGCCCTATTCTGATAGCATCTCCCAATTAGAACTCCACATAAAAACCAAACGAAATATTTTCTTCTTCTCTGTAGTTTTGATTTATACCAGACCTAAACATACTTCATACTTTTTGTTACACATTTACCACCAGTCCTTCTCCAATCACTGGAAAACAATACAGACCATCTATAATTTCACCACACTTGGTTAGACTTGAAAACAGAAGATGCCAGGGTAGGGAAGAAATTCAGAAATCATCAACTAAGACAGAGCTTAACTTCTCTACACTTTCATGGGAGCTCTGATTCTTTCTACCCCTCACCATCCCTTTCAGAATCCTCATATAATTTAAGAGATTTCACAAAGTCTGCCAGATTTATGGGAAATAAACCTGTATATCTAACTGGGGTAAGCCTAGTCTCAACGTACCAAGATCTGAGTTGGTTATGAAGCCATGCACATACTTCTGTACTGATCATGGAGTACGGTTTTCACAAGATACAAGAGCAGGATAAACATGGAATAAATGCCAGCTCTGCAGGTGCAGCGACAGCTTTCAATGCACTATCCTTCGACCACTAGATGGCATCTGCATGCCAGACCAATTCTAACAAGCAAAAATAGTTAGATCAACTGCATGGGGTCTTTTTTTATTAAATAACTGTGTTGAATCCTTGTTTAGTATTAGTATAAACAAGTCAACTAGTTTAAAAAGTATGTCTTCTTACTCTAAGTGGTAAAGGCAAGGCAAGGGCCTCTAAGCCTATCACGTCAGTTGTTTATTGTACCTTAAGGTAAGAGCCTTGAGTAGGAATGAATTAAATATGGTATTTGTTCTCCAGCACTGCTCCAAGAAAAGGGCCTTACGACTTTCCGCTCATTCTCTTAACTCCGCCTCCTGGAAACCAGATGCAATTAAAGTGCAGCTAAGATGTCTATTAAAATGTAATTCTCCTAAAACGTTCCCTCTCATTCCTTAGAATCATTCCTTGGAAGTGTTGTGCAGTCCATCTTTGTGGAAGTTGCAAATGGTCACCCAGGAACAGGAACCTGAAATATAAAAACGAAATATTCTGGGGTAGCTAATGGAAAACTGATTTATACATGCCTAGAAATTTGAAAAGACAATGAGTCAGTTACATGGGGAACTGTAGAAGTGCTGCTTGGATGCCAAAAGGAAAAATGTGAAATACTAGTAATTATTTTCACATTACATTTGTTGGGACTTCAAAACAATGGAGAAAAACTCACACTGGAATATATTCACTCACCACAGCTGTCCTCTCCATTCACCAATGTTGTGCGCTCCTCTGCTTCACATCATCAACTGCACCAGTTTTATCCTCAAGACACCATTTTTTTCTGGTTAAGCCTTTTCAATAATTAATTGGATCCATCCACAGCATTCTCTTTTGCATCACCCTTAAGAATCAAATCTTTAAAGCAACAGGAGCATTCTCTACCAAGAAGAAAAATCAGTAGCTTAATTATTTTGCTTTCTGCAAATATAATTTACTATTTTTGAATATGAGCCATCAGTAAGAACAGACAAACTGTAATCCTTCCTAGTTGCTTTACTTCCTTCATTTACCAGTAACTAGGGTGAAGTTAGAACACTAAAACTTAACATCTGGGCATGTCTAACCAATTTAAAGAGGATTTTTTTCAAGGGATGCTCATTTCTACAGTTCAGGCTATAACCTTTTTATCTTTCACATAAAGCTTACATTTTCACCTGAAGATACAAAATAGTTTTTGTTGCTCTTGATCACCTGCTTTCTGATATGGCTGCTTCTAAGACTTTGTCTGCAGCAGCAGATTCTATTAGCAAAGGCGGTGGAATCCAGGAAAGGGGCTGTGCTAGCCCACATGCAATGCATATACTCTGCTTAAAGCTCCACCTGTTTTGAATGTTTCAGGCAGCAGTAAGCTCTTCTTGGAAAAGATTTTTCTAGTCATGTACTGGCTTGTGGCAAACATTTATTTTGAATTATTCTTAAAGTCTCATTTCTTGTGACACAGATGCAGAGATTAATCAGTTGAAACAGGATACTGGGAAAAAGAATGAAGTGTCCTTATTACCCATTAACACTATTATTTATTTTAACAGGGCACAAGAAGATACAAAAGTAACCAGACAGCTTAGCTGGTTTCCCAATACCTCGAGGGATCTGCAGGAAAGATGCTCAGGCACTACCAGTTCCAAAAATCCATAGAAGATGAGAATTTGGCAAACCCTAAACAAGTACCTAAACTTGTGTCTTATCTGCATAACTTATTTACTGCTCCACCATTGACTTACAGCCACATGGTTTTCCAGTGTTCAGCCCAGCATGGCCTGAGGCTCCTTCAGCTTTGGTGATCTGGTACATACAGTGAGAATGCTTGGTTATAAGCCCATGAGTTGCACACAGCCACCTGGTTAGATGCTGTCCCCAAAACCTTGATAAACCTTTGGAACAAGGCAAGCAAAATCCACATATGATTCAGGTGAAAAAAGCATACAGCTGCACTGAGAGTGAACTTGAAAGCTTCTATTGCTAATTAGCAGAGGCAAAAAAAAAAAAAAAGCTACAGCAGGACAAAAACATCCAGGGCTTTGCCTAAACAGCCCAAACCTGGTATTGATTCACTGAGTTCCTTTTTATTGACGAGAATGGCTATGTGCATGAACTTTACTGCTAACTCTGACTTGTACTAAAAAAACCCTCCCTGTCCTGTAGAGTATTAGCCCATGTGCAGTCAGACAAACATTTGACTGTGCTGCTGTCATCTCTGTCCCAGCATATAGAGACATTCTCTTGTCCCTGCTTTTTTCACAAGTTCATTTGAAGTCAAATATTCACATTTATCCTCGTGTACATTCCAAAGCAGCTGGATACCAATCATGAACCAAGTTACAATTTAAACGAGTTCAAAAGCAATAAAACATTGACAGTACCACTGTCTCTGCTCTTCGCTGAGCTGCACTGTTACCTGGCAGGTTTGGATAAAGCATCTTCACCTCTAACAGCCTGACAAGGACAGTCCCAGGAACACCAGCCATGGACACAAAAATGGATAGTCTGCCAGGAAGAAGTTCAATACCTAGTTAAAGACTAAGCTTTTGCAACTATTATCTACATTAACCTCTACAAAGCAGAATCCCTTTTCTGTTAACCTCTGAGCTTTACATTAAAGGACAAGCATGGAATATTTGTGTCTGTCATGTACAAATTCTGAAGATTCCAGCTATCCAGAACAGTTACTCTCAGGTCACCTTCAGTTCAACCACACTCGACAGCAATAGTGTCTTTTATATATCTATTAGTACAGAGCAAAAAAAATGTGTCTCCCAGCCCTGAACTAATCATATAGAGCTCTAGCAATTCAATCTGACAGTTTCCACTTAGACTTATCCAAAGATAAGCCACAGACAGGAACACTGCTTCATATAAAAGATACCCTTCTGCTCATCAACTCTGACTTCAGCAGAAATACAGCAAGGTGGATTTCTGTGATCAAACAAGCTTACAAGAGGGATGTAGGTTACTGACAATAAAAGCAACTTCCTTCTGCAGATCTGAAGAATTTCCATCAGTTTCCCACGCAAGTAAGTACAAAGCAATGCACAACACTGGGTTGCTACAAACTGTCACACCTACCTACTGGCTTCCCTCTAAACAAAGAGTATAGTACAAACGAAGATTGTCTTTGTATCAGGATCCTGAAACTTTGTGACACCTGGCAGCAGGACACTTCCAGTTAATCACACTAAACCTGGAAGCAAAATGACCAACTGAGATTTCAGCGGCCACAAGTATTCCTGTGTGTCTAGACGCAGCAAACCAAACACAATCCACTAGTTTAAGACCCCCCTACAGTCTAAGACCACTTAACAGAGTCTATTTCTACAGCAGTTCTTGGAAATATATCAGATCAGTACAAATAATGCTACGTAAATAGAAATAGTGTTCAAGGTATTAGAGCAGCACAACCACAACTATATGAAACCTTTTCCTCCTTTAAAGCAGCAGACAATTATGAATATTCCATGCATAGAAAACACTGAGCACTATAAAGCATACCAAAAAAGTGATGTAAAACAAGAATATTGTATCAATCAACACAAAAGAGACAAAACCAGCATCCCTTGCAGCATATTTTAAATTAGCATTTAGGAATCAAAAAATGCCCATCAACCAGAAAGGAACAAGACAAGAGGTTGCGTGCCATGTGTACTCTACTACAAATAAGGAATGAATATTACTGTCAGAAAAAGGTGGGGGGGGGAGAACATGCCAAAATGTATCTCAAATGGTATAACATTTTATATGCCTCTTAACAGCCCATTTGAGAATCCTTCCGTTTATTCCCAGCACACTACACTGTGCTATTTAACAGCATGTAAGGCTTGTATAGACAAGATGTTTATGTGCAAAAAAATTATTAGCCATTAGACCACTAGCAACTTCCATGGAAGAAAGATAATTTTATCTGAGTAGAATTAGACTCAGGTCATCTTTTCTACCTCTTCCAGAATGAATAATATTAAAAGCAGAGCTCTATACTAACCCTGTAAATGTAAGCTAAAGTGGTGAGTTCTGTTATGTATCAGACTTGCTTTTAGTATGGAAGATCAGTCATATCTGTAGGGGTAAAATAATTACATCATGTGTGTTTTCCACCATACAGGATGATGAGGGATATTAGCAGACATCCCAGCTCTCCAGAAATCAAAACAGCATTCAAATAACTTCCAAATGACTGCTGCTATATAAAACCAGGAATCCTTCAGAACACCAGCAGCAGATGTGGCTTGCTAGTGCCATAAAATAAACTAAAAATATCCTATTTCTTTAGGACACAGAAGAAGGCCCGAAAACTTTATTTTTCTTTCGACATAGCATCTGTAACACAAGCGAGCATGTTAGGTACTCACATAACATACAGCTTTACACCTGGACATTTTATGATACAGAAGACATTGTTGCAGAAACTAAAGAAAAAAAACGGAAAAGTGTTAATCCAGATGTTTGGTAACACAGAGGCTGGCACTTGGTACAACCCAGCATTTTCAAAACTTGCAAAAGTAAACCTCAAGTAAGCAATGACTTAGAGCAGGAAGTTACCGTGTCAATGCTTACAGATTAGAGTTCATTAATTACCTCGTCACAAACTGCAGTTACTCTCACACAGCTCTCATCACTGACTTTCAAGAACAAGTGTCTTTGAACAACATAAAAAGAAATCTACTTCAACATTTTATTCTAAGCATTGAAACTGGTGTTTGCTTCAAAGTGGGGTAAAATAAACCATTGTTCAAAACCACAGACCAACCCAGTATAAATCAGTAACAGATAATAGATATATTTTAAGATTTCCTTTTTTTGAAAAACAACCAACTCCACACGTTTTAAGTAACAGTCAGGTGTGTTAAAATAACCAGTCAGACTTCATTCAAATGAATTAGACAACTTTTACTAAATGAAAAAACCTACATTTAAAATATGCATTTAAAACAAAATGGAATTAGAAAAGAGACTTAAATCCATTTTAAAGAACTTGCTCACTGTGTCAGAAATCAATATATCTCTTGCATTATATAATGTGCCAGTTCATAAAATGTAAGTTACTAGAATCCTCAATTAAACATTTTCAAAGACAATACTGAAGTCAAGAGTTTTACATCTACTGATGCACATTTAGAATGGTATAAATCTGCAGCCTTCCCCCAAAGAATCTTACGAATTTGACAGTATTCAGTAAAAGCTTTTGTAGTTGTGTCCAATATGTATTGAATCCTAAAGCATCACAAATCTGTGCCTTTCATTTATCCTACTATATATTTTTTATCTTCTCTGTATCTTGCCATTTGCCAATGTTAACTCTTTTAATAAAGGAGAGAACTGAAAAGAAATACTGCGTAACTCTTGATCACGTACAGAAATTATTGCTACTATAGTACACTACAAAGCAGAAGTCTATACAATAGTATATGAAATTTGATCATGAAAATCCAAATGATAAAATCTTTAGTGATGTAAGCCTTACAGTAAGTTGGACATTCCTGTAGCATTTTCAGCTCATCACCCATCATCTAGCCTATTGTATGTTGATGAACAACCATTTAAACACACTCTCTTATGAAAAAGAATGTCAGCTTTCAAAGGCTTAGCAAATAAGGATCTTCATGTCCTGTGGAACTATGTAAGATGAATTTTGATGCAGGTAGGAAGTTACCTGGAAGCCAAGCATGCCAAAGGTGTTTCATGCTAATAAAAACCAAAGCCAAGGTACCACTTAATCAAGTTACCAACTAATAGGCAATACCATTTTTGTCCTATCTAAGTTAAATGAAGTGCCATTGCACAGTGTAACATCAATAATTTAAAATAGTGTAGTGCACAAATTCATTGTGTGGCAGTTTAAGTTAAAAGGTCAGGACAGGTTTTTCTGTCTTGATGTATGCTGGCTGTCAAGATGTCCAGTCTGGGCATTTGGGACTCAGTTTGCCTTTTAATCACTACTTTACTATAAACTTCGCATTATAATGGGGCACATGGCGTTATGATGAAAAACAGGAGATTAGGGGGAGGATAAAAGATCAATGGCTGTTCTAGAAAGCCCCTTCCTCATATCAATTTCAAAGAGCCAGGAAATAAGACTAGATACCACATTTGCATCATTCTAGCTACAAAATAACCAAAGTAAAAGCAATCAAGCAACAATAAGACCACATTACACAAATGGAACATCATGCTCTCATCTGGTTTAACTATTACACCAAGTTTTAACTGGGATGTTGGTCAACTTTAAAAACCGTGGTAAATGTGAATATGTAGTTGCAATAGTTTTTTCCTAATTTTTTTTTTCCTCTCTATGCTGGATATTAGAACTTGGAGCTATACTTGTTACAATACAGTGTCGCACATCTTTCTACTAGAAAAAATTAATAAAGATCCTTTACCCGTCTCTTTAAGTTAAACGTGTGACATCATAAAGGGTGTCAAATGGCTGGATGGTTTTACAGTGCACACTTATTATATACTGTAATATGGAGTTTTGTCCTTGACAGATCTGATGGTGTTGTCTACATTATTTCCTTTCTTCACCTCTTCTTCGGTGGATTAGCTGTGCGAGGTGGAGTGACTGGGCGCCCAGAATTCAGTCCACCATACTGGTACTTGGCTTTCTTTTCAGATGGTTTCAATATCTTAGAGAAAATAAAGAAGTTCCTTTGAGTCAGCAACAACTAAGAATATTTCATAAACTGTTAAGCCCACATGAAACCTTGTTCAGCAGGAACAAGGGGGGTGAGGATAGTGGGGGGAAGAAATCACATTGCAAGCCTGCAGATTTCTTAGTTTTACATGCAACAGTAACACTAACTCTAAATCCTTCTAGTTCTACCACTATGTGGAGGTGGGAAGGGCAAAGAAAATGGGCTGAAAACACATCCAGGAAGGAATAGGGACTAAAATCTGATCAAAACAGCCATACTAAAAGGGTCCCTATAATCCATTAGTTAGCATAATCATGTACTCCAATCACTACGTATGACAAAAAAAACCAAACCACCCAATTAAACACTAAACTTTGAAATGAGCATTTGAATAGAACGAATAACTCAATATGCAGTAGTTTGGAAAACATCAAATCCTCTGGAGAACAGTTAAGTTTGCAGTTCCAGTTGTTCACAAATGCCAGCCTCCTGTGCAGTCCTTGCTGTAGCCCAAGAATATTGCTCTACCCTAACCATCAGCACCTCAACAAGCACACTGACTCGGTCCATACAGCCCACCACCTACAGTCATACTTAATACACACATATACCATACCTGGAAGGAACACATCAGAGTTTCATCCACACTCATCATGCCCCCTGCATTGTCAAACTCTCCACAATAATTTGGAGCTGAGAATAGGGTGACCAACTGCCGTTTAGCAAAGAATTCATATCCATCTTCAACCACCTGCCAACACCAGAGAAAACAACACAACTTACATGAGAAAAGTAATTTTGAAGAAAAAAAAAGAATCTTGAGGAAAACAGGACTTTATATTAGAAAGATGCAGGAACTCATGAAAAAGCTATTTCATGTCTTGACTGACAGACAGGCTAAGTTCACTCATTTTGTCTTACCTGACATTGAATGCCAGGCCAGGTAACATACCCATGCCCATGTCTGACACTTCAAATGTTAAACACACATCAGCTTGACTGTTCAGTATTTTCATAGCTGAAGTCCAATTATGCACTGCCAGTGTAAGGATTCCCAGAATTTTATGTTTTATACAAAGAATGTGGATGTCTGACCTAATTAATTTGGAGCACATAAGATTTGGATATTACCTTCATTGCAACTTGTAACAATTAGGTTTTACTTACATTGGTGTTGACTGCACACAACCTCAAGTGTAGGTGATTTTAGAGCATCAAAATTATTTTAAAAGAGTGATTCTGCCATGTCTTACCTAAGAGTACAATGCACCATTAAAATCATGTGAGTAGTATGACATGTCAGCTAGGCACGTTCTCTCCTTGCCAAAATAAAAGCTTCATGTTACAACGTAGTAAAACTAGTGCACCCAACTGCTTACTTTGGTGCAATCATCATGATCTTTTATAAGATGTCATACTCCTTTTATAAAGAACTGAATCAACTACATGAATATAGGAAATTGGCAGCAATCTTGATTAGCAGTTAAGAAATCCAGTCAGCATATGGAATGAATACTAAATCTTCTCTAATGTTTTAGCAGTAAAATTACAAAGAGAAATATTTAAGTGTTCTAACAGCGTACTCAAGCCTAACAGTGACACAGAATAAAGAGCCTATTTTTGTTTCACAGCACGAGAGAGTTTCTAAAATTGACTAAATAATGAAACTGAAATGTTATACAGGAAATTAAAACCTGATGTCCACCTAACTAGACTCTTGCTTAAAGTAACCTAATATAAAAGTGTACTAAAGATTGACAATGCAAAAACAGCCTGACTGAAATGTGCAGAAAGAAAAACAATCAGTGACAAAGTACTCTAGATAGCTGAACCAAAATACAGACAACAGTGAAAGTCTTTATGTACAGAATTTTTTGTAGAGACAGTCAACATGTGTTTAATATTTCAATGAAGCAAAGCAAAGGTAGTTTAATCCAGAACTACTAGGGAACTGTCTACTGCTGAAACTGAAAAACTCAAAACTTCTGCGTAAATCTCAAGTTCAAGTCACTCTGCCACTTCAGAGGTAAAGTCTCCAGTCTCTGATGTTCACATACATCAGTCTAACATTTAAAAGACAGTACAAAAGGAAGAGATCAGTGGAGAAATCCAGTGCTAGTATTCTACTCCACTGATATTCGACACACAGTTCAACATGAGCCAACAGAAGGACACAGCTTTGATAGGCCCTTTATTAGAAAGATCTTTTGTCTTTAGAAATAACACAGTGCAAATTAAGTTTCAAATACACACTACTGATAAGGAGCAGGAGAAGTTTTAAGAAGCAACAGCAGCAAAATTCATACCTGATGAGCTCGACAGATCAAATCCAGATCATGACGATTCAGAAATTTACTGACCACATCAGCACCAAAAGTGAAAGAGACCCCACGATCATTTTCACCCCAACCTTGCACATCTTTGTCTGGGTCTGACCACAGCAGGTCACAGAGCAAACCTTTAAAAGATAACACAAATGAAGATGCCAGTCTTAGGAAATATTTTATGATGTAAATATAATTTATGTTATAATTATAATTATCAGAGGAATGCTCCTAAAAAAAATAACCCTTAACAACAAAGGGAGCAATATTCAAACTGCAACTCGGACAAAGAAAACGGTCTGTGTTAATTTGGAGAGTTTCTCCCCCCTCACCACTGAAAATGCCTTGAGATGAATAAAGAGCCAAACAGTTCTCTGAAATATATTTTTTAATATTCAGTGTGTTTACAGTGAGCATTTGAGGAGTTTAAAAATACTAAAGTGTATGTGTATTAAAAGGCAACCATCAATTTCACAGCTCACCAAGAAAGCTTAGTTTGAAAGCTGCAGTAAATTTAAAAGTCCTATATAAGGACGATCAAATGCAACAAGTAAATTTGTACTACACATTTCTGAACATGGAACAGCTTTGATTCTTACCTTTCCTACCATTCAGGAGGAACCTTAGTTGACTAATTCAAAATCTAACACAGCAAAACACGGATATATTTTTTCAGGTAGCACTGTCCATTTGCTTGGACCCTTGTTGACTTTTTCAAAAAGCCTCGTGACAGCGAGTCTGGAATCTAAACCAGAACAATACGCCTCTCTGGCATTTTAGCACTGGTCAAGATTTTTTTGTTTCTGCTGCCAACAAAAGGCCAGCTAACTCGGGAGTTAACACTGTGTATTAAAAAAGATTTCTCTAGATCAACTGCAGTGCCTTTGCACATACAGAAGTTTCTGTGCATTCTCACATGAGAAAGAACCAGGCCAATCCAACCACAACACAAACAAATCCCCAAACATTTGAAAGGCATTTCACAGCTTTCCATGAAATTGTACTTTCTTTACCTGTGATGACCCATAGGCATTTAAGTACTTAACAGCATTGTTTCACAATCTGAAAGATATGCCAGCAGCTCCTTCATCTGACATTCAGAAGTTTGGTTTACTTTGGTTTACATTGGTTTACATTAGTTTGGTTAACATTTGGTTACTTGCTAAGCAAAATATTGAAGATGTTACTTCTTAAACAACAGATCCTTCAAGCTGTAATCAAGCAAACCAATGTCTGAAACCTATTGTGCAACTAGACCATTTTATATTTATATACATTTATCAAATGGTCCTTTGCACCAGACACAGCTCCTCTCTAACAACAGGCTAAAATTTTATTTGTTTTTAGAAGACAAAGAATGGAACAAGTAAAACTGCATTTTAGATAACATTTCTATCTAGAAATAAACTACTGAATATAGACAGTGCATGACAAAAACTTAACTTTACTGAAGTTTAGTTCTATACTGAATAACTTGTTTATCAAAACAATAGTTGCACTGCAATCCCTAAAGGTTTCTTACCATGAATTTCCAGCAAATGACAGAAGCTGCTTCTCTCAGCTGCTTAGCAAGTGCTTCCTCTTCTATTCTCTCCCCAAAATCAAATTATCTTTAGGGTCATACAGAACAATAGGAAAATCTGTCCTAAGAGATCTTTAAACCGAAGTTGAAGTTGAAAAGGCTCTTTTCATGAGGCTAGAAGAAGCCATCAATGATCTAAGCCTGGCACAGGCACATGAACATCTACCAAAACATCTGTATCGACACAAACATTCCCCAAGTGACACTCCTCCACAAAGGGACAGTTCTGAAGGGCTTGAAACCTTCATGGAAGTGAGACTACTTCAGTTTATTTTTCATTTTCCACACAATTTACTTGCATTATGTAAAACTCGTTTCCTTAAATAGGTCCAAAAGATGAAGACCTTTGTCACTGTAGCATAGCACACACGCCTCTGATGGGACATCTCATTTTTGCTCTGACAGTACACACACAGCTATTGCTTCTGAAAGCAAAATTAGCACTACAAAACACTACACGAAACCAGAGCCTTTTAAAAAAAGTCTCTATACTTATTTTTAGGAGGTACTAAGAAGGGAGATGATTTTAGTGGAGTGTCCATGGAAACAAGAACTACGTTCTGTAAGGGCATTCCTGAAGTGGGGGTGACTCAAGCAGTTTTATTTGCCTGCTGAATAGAACCATCTTTTCTGGGAACACTGACCTATGCAAAGATTGACTCGTTCGTACTGACATTTATTTGGTTATGCATTGAGTGAATAAGCAGCATAAAAGGACAAACAGAGTAGTAATTTATACTACAGAAACAATCGTTCACCAGTCTACAATGCTTCTCACTGTCAGGAGTGTATAGACTAGCCTGCACAGAAGTGGTGTTGATTAAGGGACAGCAGATATATTAACATTAGTCCTTGAATTACTCCCATGCATCAACATTAAGGAACATTATAGGAAACTACTTCTACTCTGAAGTTTAATTGTAATTGTAACTTATGTTTTAAAAAAGGTTTAGGGCTTATATCTTCTCTGAAAGTTAATTTCAGACCACTGTTGAAATCAACACTTTAAAAACTATCCCATTGTACTGTTCAACAGTCTTCTCAATCCACTAGCACAAATCTGTAATAAATGAGACACTGAGCAAGACTGATTAAACCACTCAAAAGAATATTGCACAGAAAGCACTGGTAATTTGCACCCAACATTTATAAACAGAACAATAACCTATTAGAAGAAAATTTCACAACTAGTACATTGATAGACACAGTTGAAATCTCAACTGCAGTAAAGTTAGAGCTGTACTTTTTAAAGTTAAAGAGGAAGGAGACACAGAGGAGGCCAGATACTTTAACACTCAGGAAGCTTTGAACAGTTATGTTCTTGGATAAAGTAGAAGGTTCATGTGTGCCCAGCCAAGGCAAGGGGAACTAGCTGTTCTGTTTCCTTTATCTTTCATTAGATTTCTAAGATGTTTTAAGGGACACTTGTGAATAATGTATCCAAACTTGAAACACATATCCTACTCTGTTATGACAAACAACAACAATGCATACAACAACCTTTAACATTTAAAATAATAGCCATCATGAGGAACAAGACTTACACACTACACAGGCACCAAGGAATATTGTACTATGAACAGAGGTTAAGTTACTACATTGCTTGCACAGAAATTGATCAAACCTGTTTCATCATTAAGACCTATTTGTAGTAAATTCCATGTCACTCACCTGTGTCAGGAACATCTGTAGGTCTCATAATTCTCCGGATCTGTTCCATTGACTGGAGATCTGGAGACAGTCCTGTAAAAGGACAAGAAAACAAGTGACTCATATATGCATTTTACCTGTGGAAAGGGTTCCAGAGAACACAACATTTGAGGTTCAAAGGCACACAGCATCCATTGTTTCCACTGCAACATAAACAAAAGGCAGTCTGCTATAAGACAATTAAGTTGCTGAATAGAGGGACAGAGAATAATGCAAGTGAAAGTAGCAAGAGGTTCTAATTACCATCCTTTTAGCCATGGAGGTTGTCATCTACTGTAGCTCAGCTGCTTAAGTCAATTCTAAAATCACAGTACTTTGATTACCAAAAAAAAAACCACTTAGTACAGACACAGCTATCTTTCTATGGTTTAGCCATTAACATGCAATTACAACTAATTACAAAAGCATGGAATTCCAAAGCCACCCTTTGAAGAGTTTACACACCCTAAAGCTCCTCTACTTGGGGCATACAAGCATAAAAGAGAGCCTACTAGATGCTCTAGCATCTTCACATGTCCTTAAATAAGGGTCCTAGGTGTCTTAAATGACTTAAGGCAAGGTATCTAATTAAGAAAGCTGCAAATTTGAAAATAGAACATGAAGACTTAAGTTGTGCTGAAACATATTTCATGTTGACAAACCATATCCATTTGACTCAGTCCAGAACTCTGAACAGGACAGAAGAAAGCTGTCATTGGCAAGGGGTCACCATGCAAAATAATTTCAGCTAACATCAGAGTTTGCACAGTGGCAACATGTATGTTACAAGAACAGTGATATCTGACAAGACCCAAAGCATTTGATACAGACTTGAGGAACTTTTCTTCAAGTATGAAGATTTTAGATTGTTTCTGTTGAAGCAGTCTTAAGGTAAAAAAGCTTTCTATCATCATCAGCTTGCTAAAGCTGCCTATGCTATTACCTTGAGGTTGCAAAAGGATGGCAGAAAACTGACAGTAAGTACTTAAAGGGAGTATTTGTCAAATCTATAAACACAACAATACAGGAATAATAATATAAATTCAAGTAGACATCAGCTCTTAAACATGGACGAATCTACCACTTCCCCTTCCCCAGATCTGACAGATTTGCACATGCTTACATTAGCACTCAGCACCACACCCAGAGATTGTAATGGGCAGTCTCAGTGAAATAAGCACAACTAGTTTGTGACTTTCTATGAAGTTACAGCTCTCAGCATTTCAGGTTGCACCCAAAATGTATCTTTAATTCCTGGAAGTGTTCAAGGCCAGGCTGGATGGGACTAAGTATTCTGGTGGAAGGTTCCTTGCCCACAGCATGGTCATTGGAACTACGTGATTTTTAAGGCTCCTTCCAACTCAAAGCACTCTGATTCTTTAAAAGGAAATGTTATTACAAACCATGTCTCAACCCTGCAGCTGTGGATTTTTGTGCTATTTTACACTACTGTAAAATAATAAAACCCTACAGAATTGCCTGCAGGTTTGTAGACTTCTTTGTAACCATTTCTTTTCCCAAGTATTTTCCTGACTCCCCCTGCACAAAAGGAAATGGCTAATGTCTCAAATTCCTACCTACAGAGAAAAGTCCTACATGATCATTGTTAAATGAAGGATATAAGAATGCAAACACAGGCTACAGCTCATTGTAAAGCTGCTGCCACTACAGCGATTGCTGAAACCTACAGCGTACTAAAAGTATACAATTTTTTTTGTCATAACAGGTAAGTGCAAAAAAAATATCTTTCAATATACTATCTTTTTGAAGCTTAAGACCATCTTTCTCCTAAGGGAAAACAGAAAGAATTGTCATTACTCCTGGCAGACTCATCAAATTTGATTTGAACCACTCTCCGACTGGGTGGAACTGGTAAAGTGAGTGTGATGGGTACTAATTTTTATAGTGTAATCTTTCAATACTATCAAAATATTATTTACCATTTGTAAATCAAGTGGAGTTAAACATCAACATCCATATCATTGTCATTAATGTCACAAGAAAAACAGAATTCCAGAGCCTGAAAATACTACATAAATGCAGTATTCTACTGTACAAACACAACTCCCATCTCAGACCTTAAATCCAATGTGGTAAGACCAATGTATTCCATCAATATGACACTACAATATGGACTTCATTTACAGAAACTCGAAACTAATCATGTAAGTTCTCTAAAGATTAGAGCTAGAGAGTGGGGTCATAGGTAAGAGGACCAAAGCTGTACAGAATACAATGCAGAGAAAAAGGGAGAAGTCAGGAATGGTTATGGAATAAGCTTTAATGAAGTGAGATAAAGAGTAAAGTCAGAAGTTAGCTGAGAGTACAGCCTTAAAAAAAGGACAAATTATGACATGTATGAGGAATGTGGGAAGAGAGGAAGGTGATGGAAAAGATATGATGAAAGATCCTTTCAGTAGCATGAACTTTTAGAGACAGGGATAGCAAGAGTGGTTTGAGTTATATTGTAAAATGGGTAACTCAAAACAGATGCCCAGAAAACTTTAGGTAAAAGAGATGACTCGGGATATTAAGCTATTGTAGATAGCCTACTGGGGTTGAAGTTAGGTGCCTTTTGTTTTACTATGTTATGCGGTTTTGCAAAGTTTTATTATATCCCAGAGGACAATATTTTTAAAATAAACTATGCAAAAATGCGCAATATAGTAAAAAAGGCACCTACCTTATATCTACATGCTAGCTTCAACCTCCAGCAGAGTTGAATGGTTTGTGTTGCTGCCTCAGTGTCTATTAGAGTAGTAACATCATGAAAAGGCGTTGACAGTCCATTACTTCATTGGATCTGGAATGCAGTTTGGATAGGACTGGAGAAGAGTGGAAAAAGGGCAAAACTTATTCCTGTGCTGAACGTCCACTTCCATTTATTAGGAGTACACAGCACATTAGAAACCTTTTCACTTTACTTCACAGCTGCAGATCAGTTGAGCATGACAATAATTTCAGTTACAGACTAAGCCTGTACAAGTTTAAGGGGCAATTAGCAATTAATAAGGAAGTAAATACTGTTTTTCATAAGAGGATCCTTAAAGCATACTATGCACAAAATAACCTCTTGTTTAGTCAATTAGGAAAACTTTTAATTCCCACCCCCCCCAATTACAATAAAACTTTAAATCCTTTTCAAGAAAAATAGTTCTCGAGGCTTCTTTCTCATAGTGCAGGTCTCAAAATGCATACACACAAAACTACCAGCTTTGTCATAGCATTTTGCTCTAACTGCTAAGCTGCTTTGAGTATCTTCCACCTAAACTTAATTGTTTGCCTGAAACACTCCAGAATCTTGTTGCTATTCATTCTCTGTTTTCCAAAAAAAACCTCAAAATTCAAAAACGTATGTTGATTTAAAACAGTAATTCCTTCCTACACTGATTTGGAGACAAATTTATTACATGGGTTTTTTAGCCACCGAAACTTGGCTACTTAGATGCAGAAGTGACTTTATACCTCACATTCTGAAAACTCTGAGATCTAGTCTTTAAGATAGGTTTCAGTTCTTAAAAAAAAAACCTTGAGAAAAAAGACTTCTTGAGAACTAGAGTAAAAGATGAGCTGTAAGAAAAGAAGTATTTTAACAGGCCAAAGCTACCCAGAGACTGGCAGACCCAACTGTATTACTGCATTAATTAGATTTTTACAGGGACTTAACAATATCTTAGAGCATATTATATGGATGACTCCGATAGCTTTCTCTAGCAGGTAGTGAAGGCAAAAGCTTTCAATACAAGATGTAAGAATACTCCAGATCATTTTTAAAGCACATTCTATACAGGCATATCTTGCATTGAACCTATAATTAATAAAGACAGGATGGTAGCCATCAGTAGAACCTTATGAAGTCTGGAAGAGTCTGCTCAGGAAATCTGGGGCAAACACTCTTTCTCATTCTGAAGGGAGGTGTTCAAACTAAATGTTTCTGCAGTGCTTTCATTTCCACTAATTTCCATTTCACTGGAAACACAGGTGTGACATCTACCAGACCATTTCTAGATCACTCAGTGCAAGGCTTAATAATGGAGGCAGTTGCAAACACAGCTGCAAAAAGGCAGGATGACTCTTACTACAAGTAATTTGAAATTCTTGACAACTAACTGACACTGCAAGCTTCTAAAAACCAGTTAAGCATCACTGCCTGTAAAAATCATGAGGAGGCCTGTTCTACAAAGAAGAAAGCCCAAGTAAGTTCCAACATTCAGACAAGCCACAGCCCTTGGTCAGCTCAACACCAAACACTTTTTTCAGTACAAGAACAGGGCAGCACTGGGACGGGTACCCACAGAATGCAGATTGTCTAGCAGCAAAGGCTTTATGGAATCCATGCAAGCCATGTCCATTCCAATACTAACAAACATCTTGCTTCAAGCTGCAGGCCTGACTGTGTGACCTCAGAGGTCCCTTCCACCAAAGTGTTGTGAAAACAGTTAAACAGGCCAAAAGTACAGAGCCAAGGTTACTTGTGAAAGCCATTCTTCACTGCTGGGGATGCCAGTGTTAGCTAAGGCTGCACTGATATACAGTAACAGCAACAACTCGTGGCAAATTAGGCAATAATTCTAACATTAAGTATCCTTCAGAGAGGGATACACTGAGGGAATACGTGCAGATGCACTTCCCCTCAGGCACAAGAGGGCCATATGCATCAGGTAAGAATGACAACTGTCTACTGACAAGTGCACAGAAAAGCATGACCTTCACAGACAATACAAGGTTAAATTCTCCAGCTAAATATCAGGTATGCACAGCCACACTTCCTTTGATATAGCATTAACCCAAAATCAGTTTAGACACAGCCTTTAAAAGCAGCCATCAGCTTACCTCCATGACAACAGAAGATCTTCTCATCCACAATGGCTGCAATAGGCAGACAGTTGAAACAGTCTGTGAAGGTCTTCCACAGCTTAATGTTAAACCTCCGCTTGCCTATAAGAACATAGTGTGACATTAGAAAGAGAAAGTTGTTTTTTAAAGCCAACCTGTAATACATAGCACAGCCTGAGCAAAAATGTTAGCAAACGGTCTTCATAGGGTTTTATTTCTGTTAGCATACTTAGGCCTCAATCTCTTATAACAGCATTTCAAGGACAGTAGAAGATAAAATACTAATGTTCCAGAGTGAATTTAACCTTGGCTGGAAAATATTTTTAGAAAGTTTCAAAGCAGATTCACAGAATATTAAAGCTCTTGCGATACAAGAGTCACTACTTGAGTTTTTCCAAAACATAGTATTAGTCTGCTATAGTCTTTCAAAAATAATAGATTTTGCTTACATTCATCATAAAATCCATAGATTCGATTGATGCTTGCACACTCATGATTTCCTCTTAGGAGAAAGAAGTTTTCCGGGTACTTGATTTTATATGCCAGTAATAGGCAAATTGTTTCCAGAGACTGTTTGCCTCTGTCTACATAATCTCCAAGGAAAAGATAATTAGCTTCTGGTGGGAATCCTCCATATTCAAATAATCGAAGCAAGTCTGTATACTGACCATGGATATCACCTGAATAAAAAAAAAAAAAACCATGTTTAGTGAGGATTAGTGCAACAACGTAAAGACTTACACAAGTCAAGAACTTAAGGCAGCCAATTAGTTTTTATTCAGTGATCTTAAAAAAGGCATTAATATTACCTTCAAAAACTGGTAATATGCATCACAAAGGTAAGAACCATGCTAGTATTAAAAGCTGAAGTACTCACAGGATATAAATAACTCACCATATCTGCAGAACTACTATGTCAGGTATGAAGCCAATCTGAAACCCAAAGGCTACAGAAGTCTTTACAACAACGCATAAGCTTTCTAACCAAGCTTTAATTTGTATAAATTAAAACAGGGTTAGAAATAAAACCTCTAATTGAACATGTATATGACCAGGAAGCAACTGTATCAAGAAAAAGTCACATTATTTACCGCAAAAACAGATCAGAAAGACTTCAAACAGGCTGGAGAGAAACTGAACATTGTGAAGGCAAAGTACATTTACTTCAGACGTCAATGCCCATAACACTGCTGGACTAAGAATCCCATCCCCCAGCATTTAGGCTAAAACTTCTTTTGACACATGTAACAGACAATACAGAAACTCAAAGACTGCCATCTCTGACAAGATACTCAACTCCACAGCTTTTTCTTAGGAAAAATACCTGTCATGTTACTCCTCACACTTCCAGCTTTAAAATTAACTAGGCTTTCCACAGAACAGCTCTGTCTGGCAATTATACCACCACACTGTATCACATCAGAACAGCCAAAGCTAAACTATCTGTAATCTGTCCACACAGGTGAAGATGCCAAAGTGGCTCTACAGTAACTCGCAGCATACATGCAATGTATTCCAGCTGACTGGAAAACTCATTACTGGATGCAAAACAGATATGCCAAAAGCCTTCAGTAGAAGCTGTATGCTGTTTAGATTCAGTACCTCCTGGTCCTGTACACTAAGCATTACATAAATGTATTTACACTATTGATGCTTGTCCAGTGGCAAAATCTTGACTTTGCTCAGCAGAGTTATTTTCCAGTAGAGCACAAACTGCTGTGGCCTCAAAAGAGAAAAAAGAGCAACCCACACAACTTTTTTCACCTTAAAAAAGAAAAAAGGTTCCCACACCCGTATGCTCTCTGGTTCAATTTTTAAAGCACACAGTGGTAAGAAGAGTACATGCTATATTACATTCCTTTAAACTTTCCATGAAAAAATGCACTACTTCCTCCTTTAGGCAGCACTCTCCCATAACTATTTCTCACTCGGGGAGAAGAATCACTTTCCAGTTTTCTTCTAATGAAGGCTATCTATATCTGTTACCCAATTTCAGACACAACCTGAAGCTCCACTGGCTAAAATCTTTTTCAAATATATGCTGCAACAAGAATGATTCATATTCTAATTGATATTTACAAGTCTCCAGGTCACAACCTGATGAAAACAGAAGACTCCTCAACAAATCATTTCTATGCTGAGTCTAGTGCTCCGGAACCATGTTATCAAATCCCCCAGACTCCAGCACTAACAGAATTAACTACCGAGTATACACACTACAGAAAATATTATAACTGTGCTGTCTATAACTACTTTCAGTTACATATATGCACCAAAGGGACAGATGCACTTAATGGGTAAAAACATTTTACAGAAACAATTTTATAAAGGGATCAAGGCATTTAACATTACATTCAAGGCACTTAGCATTTTAAAATACAGCTTCATGTGAGCAGAAGTTGACGTCTGCCAGATACAAAGACTTACGCTAAAAACCACATCTATTTTAAAATGGACATTTACATAAGAGCACCTTTCATCTTACATTAAAACACAGCCATTTGAGATGAAGAGTTTATTTTGAACTGACTTGAGTGTAAGACAAGACAATCCTATGATGGCTCCTCAGGCATTGCCTGAACACACTAAAATAACAGTTCAAAGCAGTACCAGCTGCATCTTTTGCTTTTGGTGAAAGCAATCATCTTTCTTCCGCTTTTATCTAAATGCAGCTTTGACAATTGTTCTAATATTAAATTTAGATGCACCTGACACTTCCTGGTGCTTTCACTGTGTTTGGAATCCAATTTAAAGATAACAAACGTGTTATTTAACTGTGCATTGGCTACCCTATCATTGCACACCTAACAGTGCTTTCAACTGCCTCAATTTAAGCAGATGAGAAAAAGCTAACTTTGAAGTAGGCCGATTATTCTTTGCAGACCCTGACTTACGTACAATCTACATGAGTTTCCATGTTTTCTTCATCTAGAAATACAATAGGACTATACTATACTAAAAAGTCTAAAGAAAACACAACATGATAAAGCTGCATTTTACCTTCAACTTTATGTCATTAGGCTAGCTGGGCTGGTTTTTCCTCCCCACCCTACCAAGCAATTAGTCTTTTAAAAAAGACTTTGCCATTAGTGGTTTGTTTGTGGGTTTGGCTGTTTTATTTTGGGTTTTGGGTTTTTTTAATTGGTAATATCCTCTCTTAACATAAGAAACATTGCAGACATTGCGTCTGCCAGGAAGAAACTAATCTATGTTTGAGGATGTAAGAAGTAACAAATACAAAGAGTGTTTCCCCTTTAATATTATGACACTTTAACAAGTCTAATTCAAGGAATGTAAAGCTTTCAAAGACATTGTCTATTGTTAACAAGCAAGTTGAAGGATGATTACAGTCTGGTATTTACAACACTTTTTAAACATTTTCTACAAGCTTGTAGTTACAGCGTACTTTGGAAGAAGTCAATCACCTTATAAAGGGTTACCAAAGTAAAAAATACACGTTTTAGTTTTGCATGATATTTTGTGTTTCAGTAATACTGATGTTTGCTAAAACTGGTAAAGCAAAAGGAATTTGTTACATGGTAACTAAACCTAATTTAATAGTCTCCATTCAATTGAAAAACTAACAATGTTTTCAATTTTTTAAGTGTTTCATTCCACAAGGTCTTTGTTTTGTTTATGCTTTGAAGTGAGCAACTGCAACATGCAACATTTGGTTTTTTTAAAAGCAGCTAACTGCTTTCTGAAATTTTGATCAGAAGAGCAGCAGCTCTGTGCAAGCAAGGGACAAACTGCAAAATCTGCACTAGATGAGGGCACAAGCAGCTCTTATTGTCAAGGAAACTTGCTCCAACATAGTGTGAAGAGCATCAGCAATCTACCAAGTGCTAGCTGCTTTTTCTTCACTTAATCCAATCTAAACTGAAAACTACATTCAAGATTTTGAACATCTCCCTCTAATCTCAACTCAAGCTCATTTGCCTGTCTCAGTATTCTTCCAATACCCCTAGCACAGAAGTAGATTAAAACACTGACATAAAACACATACATATCGAGCTTACATACCACAAATTTTCAGAGGTGCCTCTAGTTCCAGAAGAATAGGCTGGCTAAGAAATATTTCCCGTGATTTTATGCACAAGCCCCGAACTTCTGCTTCGGTCATCTGAACAATCTTCCCAGGACGACATCCTCGTACTGAAATGAGATATTGAAACAGTTGAAGGTAACTACCACAGTTCTACAGCAATAGCTAAATGCAGATTATCTGTACTTAAAACCTATATTTGACAAAAAGACAGCATCACATTCCACATATGCACCAAATACCTTGGAATTATGTTGTCCAATGAATTGTAAAATTAATCTCTGATACTGTGTAATCTGTGCTTAAAGATCTGCATGTGTTCCTATTGAATCAGGCTTTCAGAAGAGAACAATTTAAGCTTGTGCTTTTGTCCATATCCATATAAATCGCAATTTTTAGTAGTATTTAATTTAACAATCCCTTTATTCTAGAGTATTCATAAAAGACAAGAAAAATCTCGAGAATGGAAAACCTGAAAACATTTCTGCATTAGTACAAGGTAAACTTCTTTAGGACTATTAAGTTCAACAGGACTAGTTAAATACAAAGAAAAAATCATAGGCATGATTATATTTACACTTTCAGCAGCTGAAAACACCATATTGAGAACATCACACTAAAAACTACAGGAATTTGATGAAACTTTCATATATAATGGCTCTTAACTGAAACCTTTACAGGCAAGAACATACTAATTAGAATGAAATTGAATTCACAAAACCTGTAAGTCAGGTACTCAAGACCTATATTTAGCATAAGTTTTCAAAAGCGTTCGTATGTCACTGCACTCCAACCAACATCCTCTGGCAAGTTTATCTGCAGCTGCTTCTTTCTAAAAGTATCTGTATGATTCCTCTGACAAAGGCTTTAATGTGTCTTTAATGAGGCAGCAAAATAGAACAAAGGTGTCTTCACTCTGACCAATCCAGTTCAGTCTTGCATCTCAGCATAAACCAAACTTCAGAGTTCAAACTCATAAGCCAGAATCTATCAGCATCTAAAACAGGCAAACATCCTGTCCTGATATCTCTTTTAGATAAAAAAAACATTCAGCATTAAACCATGGTAGTACCTACAAGAGAAGGTAGTATGAAACTTTCGCAGCCCAAATCCAAATGCTTTCAAATTCAAGCATAGAAAGACACTACTCCATAAAAATTTTAGCTGCAACTTCAGTTAGTCTAATAAATTTGTGAACAGAAGAGCGAAAACTAGTTTTTCACACACAGCAAATTTCTAGGTCACCTACTTTTCCTCTCCAAAACAGAAGAGTAAGCTTGCAACTTTTTTTAAAAATTAACACAACCTTTTCCTTTTATTTCTGCTTAGTTCCTAGAAAACCTACTTTATATAGGAGATCAGTATAACTACATGTAGCATTATCTACACTGTCCAATGGGGAAGAAAGGATATGAGGGAAAACAGTTTGTCCTAGGTCACCTAGTACTACAGTCCAAAGTGTTAAGCTCAAAAAGCTCTGCTCTGGTTATCACTGCATGCTTGTCCCAGTGTAACTGCACATCTGACCATGCCAACACTGTGCTATAAATATTTATTTTTTAATAAACACCAGACACTCGTTAAACAGAAGTTAGGAAGCAGTCACTGTGTGAAAAGGCAGAACTGAAGAGTGGTTTTCAAAAGCAGGGAAAAGATGTGAAATTAGATCATGGGACAGCTAGTTTGACTGCCAAAGTAGCAGGAGGAACAGTCTAGCTGAAGTTGAGGATATATTGGAAAAGCTTAGCTCATTAGAACCTCACAAGAAAAAGGCTGAGGCATACAGGACTTCTTTCAGTGAAGCTCTGAATCACTACCAGGTGATAGTTAACACATGGTAAGTCACATTGCTCTTGCTCATTAAGATTTCAACTATACTTGAGAAAGCAAACAGCATTTTAGCAACACTTTTTATGTAGTTATTCTTCATGCATTAAGATGTTGGGTTACATATTACAAGAATACAAAGTCAGACATCAGAAATAATCAAGGTGACTTGCAAACCATATATGCCTACAGGCTTCCATTTCATCACACCTCAAACACTTGAGTGATGCTCTTACAGATACATCTTCAGCCCCATTACTAGCAAAAATCCCCAAAAAAGCTCAGGCTTGACAGCTTTGTACAGGCTGTGACTATCCAATTTGTGAGGTATCAAAATGTTCCAATAACTTTCATTTCAAATGCTTACATTCCAATAGCTTATAATGATCCCCTTCAGAGACCTGAAACTCCTTTTAATAGGCACAATAAACTGCCTTTATACACAAGCTCTCAGCTGAACAAGCTAAGTCTTCATATTACAATGGCTATAATTTTAATTAAACAATTGCTCTATTTTAGATCCATAGCTTGCAACAAAGTCACACCAAAGCACCATGCAGCACAACCAGCTTTCCAGTCATATCTTCCCACTACAGAGAGTGCATTCTTTTAACCATAAACAATGACATTCTCTTCTGTATTTAACTACTTTCATTGTGTTTTCCAACACCAGAATAATGCCATTCCATACAGATCAAAACTAAGAAGTGGAACTGCACACTTACTATATCCACTCTAGTTTTGGAAGACTTTAGTTTTCCTCAGACCCAGGAAAGCCCACAATGTACAACATTAATGTTACCAGAATCAGTACCAGACCAAGAACTGAGACCAAAATTGAGATAACAGTTCAAGTAGGGCACCCATAATACTTAAAATAACTTGGATCCAGTCAATCAATATTTCTTACAATACTAGCCTTTAGCTCCCTTTGAAACTCACATGGAGGTTTAAACTTGGAACATTTGCTTTATAGGATTGATGCTTTGAGTGGTGCTGGATTTTTTTTCATGAGAAGATGCAGTGAACATGCAGCTCCTGACTTCATAATTAACTGCCAGTCAGTGACCTGTCAGTCAGTGCTCATTCTTTACTTCTAACAGTAAAGCCCTAAATGCTGCAAGTCCTCAACAGACAAATCAATAAAGTAACTTATTACCTCACTTCAGATTTTTCAGGTTTAAGAGACACTTCTACAACTCTGACAGGTGTATCACTCTCTGAAGAGGAGGCAACACACACCCAATGATCAGTCACTTCCACCTTTTGGGAAGGGTGCAGATCTGAGCCAGCGCACCTTTGCAAAGGCACTCTCCACCCAAACAGTCCCCAGCTCCAGAGTAAGTTCAGCTACATCTGAAGTAATACAAAACCTGGGGTTTCACAAGGAATAATCATCAGTACTAGTTAAAATAAAAGCAGTTTTCTCCCACAGTTCACTGAGCAGAAAAAAGGGTACTTCATATTGAAAAATAAGAGGCTCCTGTGACCCTGAAAGCCTCAGCACTTCACTGGATTCACAAAGACACTGAAAGGTTTGCCAAGTAGTCATCTGGAACAGATGTGCCACAGCTGTGGTACAAGTACACAAGTACGACTAAGCACTTATTTCAGCAGCTTACATTACAACTGGAATTTTGTTCAAGTTCCCTTGACTCAGCTGAGCCTTGTATGTATTGTAAACAACACTGCATTTAGTTTTTCAAATACCCAAAGACTGATTGAAGGGGAGGTTCGAAGAACCAGATCAAAAGTGTAAGAGATGTTCTTCAGACTCCTTTACAAATTACTGTAGCTAACCACTCAAGTCATAGCTTCACATCGCAAAATCTGTAGCTCACAAAAAGCCTTTAACAGCATTGGGAAAACCACCATTTTTAACAGCTGACAGTTACTCAGAGCAGAAACACCTTATCAACATTAAAGGTAAATTAATTCTCTTCAATCTAAAATGCAGATGCTGTAAACAAGCTTTGATTTACATAAATTAACCTTTTGATATGGACAGTAGGAACAGCAGTGTTGTAATACACAAACACACGTTCATAGTGCTTTGACAGAACAAGCCTTTCTCCCAGTGAGCTTCAAGCAGAGCAACATAGCAGCGAATAAAGAGAAATAAAAGCAAATATATGCACTGAACACTGAGACTTAGCACAACAGATTTTACAGTCATCCAAAAGCTGCTCTAGTTGATACTAGAATAATCTCTGCATCTACACAATCTTTGGTAAGCAACCCTAAGAAATCCAGTAATGGTAATTGGCAATCTAAGACATGAGCTGCACAGTAGCAGCTAAGAAAAAATTCCACAAAAAATAGCATATTTTTTTTAATCCCTCCAAACTCATGCCAGAGAGTAGTAGATTATGTAAGGCAATACTGGAAAGGAAAAGGAAAGTGGGTCAAAAATAGGCTGTTGGAAGTGCCACTTGCACGGCTTTTTTCCATAGCCTTTCATGAAATGGAAAACATCTGTTTAACCTGTTCTGTCACACTGCTTCTGGTGTGACTTTCTCTAAGTACCTAAGTTGCTCATCTTGTGCCATCACTAGTAGTTTCTTCAATTACTAAGTCAGCTGTGGTATGCACAGCTACCCTAAGCGGTTACATGGCGTTGGTTTTCAAGATCGCAGTGTCCCACCTACTGGACGTAACACTGACAATTCTACCATAACATAAAAACCCAGGGATCTCTCCCTAGTATCATAAAAAATTGGGTCAGCATTATCGCTAATAAGCACTCTCCTTTTCCTACATTCTCCTTTTTTTGCAGACATGCATTTATGTGGCCACAGAGTAAACTGCATCAGTGAACTGATATTTTCTTTCTAGAACAAAGATACAACAAATCAAAAATATAATCTAAACAGTTCCCCAAGTTGCAGACTACATCCTCTGTGAACTTGACCTAGGGCTAGCAAAAGAATAAGCAGCTGGTTCTGCTTCTTTTCACAGTAGTTCCAGCCAAGCTTATTCCTGAAATTATGGCTTTATAAATCTATTTTGCCAGAGCAGATCTAAAAAAAAAAAAAAAAACCAGACCCAAACTACAACACAATACTGCAAGCATACAATTTTACAAATTGCACACAAGCAATTCCCTCGAGCTTACACTCCCCCCACATTCTGTGGTATGTTTTATCATTGGTGATTAACAACTCTGACATTTAACTTTTTTTTTTTTGTACTTAAAAGCACTTTGGAGTATTTGGCAAATATTGAACAGCCTGACAATAGTAGGAGCAGAACAAATTTGAAAGCTAAAGGTGGCATTACCTATGACTTGGCAAAAAAACAAGCAATCCTCGCAATGATTTTGAAAATATGTTCTGAAGTTATCTGCTCTGTATTTTCAATATCCAAATTACATGCTTTCATGAGTTTAAATCAGGAATCCTATACTGGGTTTTAAAAGCAACTCTCAATTTTGAAAGCAAAACTTCTACTCCCTCAAAATAGCTGTTATCTGTTATTTAACTTGTTCAGCTGCCATCCAGAAGCAGCCACTCCCTACCTTGCAGCAACACAGTTAAGCCAGCAACACAAGTTTTAAACTTTCAGAACTGCTGTGACAGAACTAAGCTTAGAATGTAACATTCACGAGTTACATGGACAGACAACAATAATATAAACGAACCCATTAGAGCTTTCCTCAATTCAGCAGGAATGTATTGCTGAATATACAGCTCTTCTGCAATGTACCCAGCAGAGCCCTGTACCTTTCCTACCATACATCACCCAAATTTCTCACTAAAAATAGAAGGATCAGTCTTCCAGGGAGTTATTTTTCATGAAAAACTGTACTTTTATATCCAAGTAACCTTAAAGTCTTTCTAAAATTGCCTTCACCAGATGACCTTGACATTAAGTATTTTGCTGAAGAACAGCGATTGCTTGTGAACTCATTTTAGCAGGCTTATTTAACATCAAACACAAATTCACTGCAGAGTAAGAGACAGCCCAAGCCTTTAATGGGGAAATAAACCCTCAAGCAATGAAGTGGTGTTGTTCTACCCGAACTCATATTCACATTCTTAAAATACATACTTACCCAGCAAAATTAACACTCATGGAGAAGAACGTAAAATTGCTTCAGGGGATGCCCCAGTAAGCCCATGAAAACATGCAAGTGTACCTACACCAACCTTTACCAATTCTTTTAGCTTTTCATGGACCACCTGCTTCCTTACATGGAAGTTCCATAAACTAACTGATGTCTCAGTCACTCTGTATCATGCATGGTTCCAAGAATTGCTGAATTCAATGTTGAAGGACAAGATCACATGCTCCATATTTACTGTTTGCTTAAGTACACTTGAACCTAAAACTCAAGCAACCAGCAAAACAGAAGGTAGAAGCCTCTCACTATGCTGTATTATACAGTGATAGTAATTCCTGTCCTAGTCTACTTGGAAAGCTAACCTACCACAAAAATTTCATGAAACAAAGAAGTATAGCTTCTTTCGCAAAGGCTGACCTTCTTTTCCCCTAAAAGGGGGCTAATAAAATTCCTACAATTCAAGGAAGGCAAAGATAAATTACAAAGTAACTTCATAACTTCTGAGAAGTACCAAGGAGAGAAGTTACTGAAGCTATGATACAAAAAGCTTGGTGTAACTTCTGCACATCACTGTCTCTGGTACTTAACCAATACAGTTACATGGGATATATATACAGAGAGTTTTTTATCAAGCTTGGTATAAAAAAATCCCCAAACAAACATAAAATACCCCCCACCCGCCAAAAAAAAAAAAACCAAACCAAAAAACCACAAAACACAGAAAAGATGGTGCTGTGAAACTAAGATCTCCTAGTCAATGTACTAAGGCAAATCACACAACAGAAGGTTCATTTCAATGTTCAAATTATAAACCAGACATCTATTACATCTAGAGGCACCTCAGGCTGTAGTTAAGAGTGGATTCCCTTATATACTCCCCTTCACTAAGTACTGCATCTGACCTTACTGAGTAACAGCCAAATATAGTATGCTGCCTTCACCACAGTCTGGGGTTTAGCAGAGTGATTTCTTCCTCTTTTAAATAAAAAGTTACATACCTACCTTTAGTGGAATCTACTGAGCATTGAAGAGAACTTTTAATACTTTATAGTTATCTTAAATAAGAACAGTGTTTCTCTCCTTTGATACGATCATTTAGCTGCGCAGTGAGCAAAACGGTGAATGACTCAAGTAAGACCTGTGCTGCAGAGTATCTAAATGAAACAATTACTGAATCACACAGCCTTCAAGGGGTCAAATAGCCAGATAGAATAAAGAACCCCAGCACACACTGCCTGATGCTGGGCTCCTGGCCTTCAGTGCAGTTTTTCAAGCCAGCCATTCCATTCGTCATGCACTTATAAAGCTAAAGTAGCTGGTATCTGCACTGCTGTACAAACCCAGAAACAAACTTCATTCTTCTACCCCTCCTCTCTGGTTAATACAATACCTACCCTCCTAGGAAAACATCAAAACCATGGATTTTCTTTCTCTCTTTAAAGACTAAGAATATAAAAAACAACAACAACAAAATCCTTTGCAAGAAACTCCTTTTAAAGTTATTCTTGTTTATTTTTCTAGTTGCAAATTATCCAGTGATTTCACACCAACCCAGGTAATAACTCTTGTTTATTCAAGATTCATCTCCATGGTTTGTTTATATTGTTTTGCAACAGATCAGTAAGGTCTATTTTTCTTCTCTATAACTGCCTCTCTTTTTCAGCATCAGTTACAGAGCCTGGAATTGCAAGCACTACTACCGTATCATAATACCACACCACCAGGCTGGCTGGATATATTAATTAAGTTAGGACACTAACAAAATAAGAAATATATTATTGACCATAGCACATTTGACCAGTATGCTCTATACCATTTAAAACTAGTAAGAAAAAAACCCTCAATTATTTAATAAGAACTTAAAATCCAATTTTCATTTTAAAAGTTGAGTAACATTCAAACTTCTATGTTTATCACAAATAAACAAATTTCTATGTTAACCTGTAAGGCCTCTAAAATCACAGCTTGCAGCTTTCTTAAAAGACATCACATGACACAGTAAGAACACCAAGGCAATCATAAAAATCACCCTTTTAGCTGAACATTGAAGCAATAACCAATTTCTACATCTACTAATAGTGTGACAATTCTCTTCTTGGATAAGTATTTCCTAGCTTCCTTGGTGCACTGCTACTATCAGAACTAGTAGCCCTCAGTCTCACCAAAAATAATTTTGTTTTAGAAAAGACCCACATTAAGTTCAGTCAGATTAATTCAAACTGTAATTTTAATTAGGTTAGCTAGATTTAGGCAAGCAAGGGGTCTCGCCTAGACAAGGCAAATTTGTCTGTACAGCAATATAAATGAAGCCTCATTGCAGAAAGCCATCTTGTACCTAAGGTTACTATAAGCCTGGGTTTTCCTAAGTACAGCCTCTCTTCCATATGATAAACTCCCTAGTGTTTACTAAGACAGACACCTATAAATTTAAAAGAGCAGAGATTCATTCCAGCTGGGCTGCCTTATTTGCAGAAATTTTAAGAGACAGACAGCACAGAAACAGGAAGCCAAACACCCTGAAAGAAATATGAAAGTCCTACTTAACACCATTCACAGCACTCTTTACAAGTCAAGGTTACACCTATTCCAGTATATTTGCTTTGATATAGAGGCGACCTTTTCCACACATCACTAAATTTAGGTAGCTTAGAATCTGGCTTAAATGTAAACCTGGTGCACCCATTTAGCTCAGCATTGTTGCTAATTTCAGGGCACTTCCCAGATAGGGATACATGGTATTCCTATATGAAGCAAAACACAAGTAGCAAATTCAGTTGCAGAGCCCAAGAGAAAAAAACTTCTGTTCACATTGGAGAGTAGGATTCAAGCAGACTCTTGAATCACAGCCTTCCAATACTTAAAGAGGGCTTATAAGAAAAATGAGGACAGGCTTTTACGTAGGGCTTGTGGTGATAGGACAAGGGGAATGGATTTATACTAAACAAACAAACAAAAAAATAGATTAAGATTAGGTATAAGGATGAAATTTTTTTTACAATGACTAATGAAACACTGAACAGGTTGCCCAGAGAGGTAGGTGGCGGATGCTCCATTCCTGAAAACATTCAAGGTCACACTGGACAGGGCTCTAAGCAACCTGATCTAGTTGAAGCTGTCCCTCTCACTGGAGAGGGGTTGGACTAGGTGACCTTTACAGGCTCCTTCCAACCCAAACTATTTTATGACTCTGCATTCCACATCTGATGTACGCATGGCAGTCTCATGTGTACATATTCCTGTGCTGTCCACAGACAGAATGGACTGGGAAAAAATCTATCCACCAGATGGCATAGCTGGGATGGTAGGAAGGAAAAAAATAAAAATACGAAAAAGTACACACACTGAAGCAAAAATAAGACCATCATCTTTGTGTACCATAACATAGCTAAACCTACCCCGTGATTCTGAATATCAGTACAAGAAGGAAACACTCTTTAAACAAATTTGGTTTATTCACTTTCTTGGTCGCGTATCACTCTAAAAGCCTTCTAGCAAAGCTATGGCATTCTATGTTTAAATAACCTGTAAATCTTTGCAGATTCACTCACAACAGGCAATAAAAACTGAAGTGTCTCCAAGACAGTGAGGCAGACATGTCAGAGCATCAGCATCTTCTAGTAAAACTAAAGGAATGAGGCTTTAAATCTGGTAGACAGTACCTGGTAGACGGAGACAAAATGAAAGAAAGCATTGCTATGTTCAGAATTTCTGTATACACTTGAGTTTTACTTTTCTCCAAACAGTAGTTATTTATATATTACTAACTAGTGGCAAAGTACTAGACACTGCAAGAGAAAGTAAATTCAAAATGAGCTCTTACCATTCCTAAATTCACCACTTAAGCAATTAATAGAGGGTAAGAACTTGGTATATGCAAAAGAACATGGAAATTAAAAGCTAATGTCCTAGAAGACAATCAACATACATCACATTCTGGTTCAGGCGAGTCTTTACAAAAATTCTCCAAATTTAACCCAAGAGTTAATCTATCTGGCTTTCAGCACTCAAAAGTAAGTGTACATTCAAGATAAGCATACAGGCACACTTCTTAAGGACTGGAAGATGTTCTTGATGAATTCTCCCAAGCAGCCCAGCTGTAGGCCACTTCATATTGGTATCTCAAAAAAACACCCCCCAAAACAAAGTCACAATTAAACATAAAGAAAGTAAGACAATCTAAGTAGGTACTTCCAATCAAAAGGCAAGTTAATGCATCATATAAGCCAGAAGCAATAGGGAAAAAAACAGTTAGAGTAACCTAATTAAAGTAGGAGCAAGATCTCCTGACAGTTAATATCACAGCCTAGAAACAGGTGTCACCACCCAGCAACCCAATGACAGAGTTTCCTACTGCTGTGGCTTTTGATACGTATTTGCTACCCCTGAAAAATTATGTGTAGTAGCCACTGAGAGGCAACTGTAGACTGTTTTTCAAACTTAAAGCAACCAAAAGGACTAAATACATACTGCATGACATTTAATGAGAGTCTTTTTATTATTTCACTGTGCTTACATTTACACCACAGAAGCCATGTTTCCTTATCCTTTTAAGTCAAAGCTGAAGTGTGAGTAATGGAGCCAAACAATTTGCTTTGAACAATTTAACTGGAGATAGGAGTCAACAGATATTTTTCTGCGCAACCAGCGTGGGGAGGGATTCATACTCACTTTACCAGAACAGGTCAGCTAAGCAACAGCATGAGCTCCAGAATGTGAGCTGCCAATTGTATAAACCCCC
>VXAC01001974.1:1727666-1881447 GCA_013399225.1 Rhipidura dahli
GCCCCAATGGAAACCCCCCCCCCCCCCCGCCCCAAAAAAAGCTTCATTGTGGAACACTACTGTTTGAACCACAGTTTAGAATGCTATATGCTAGCAGTGCAACAAATACAAGATGTTAAAAAGGAAAAATAATCCACACATATTGCATTCCTTTAATTGCTGCAATATTTTCCAAACAAAACTTGTAATAATTACCTATCATGTTTCAGACACAAGATGTTGTACAATGCACTCTTCTACTGTTAGAAGGTGACAAGCAGAGAGAAAACACCCCACTCCCCTTAAAAATCTTCCAAATCTCTACTCAGAGTTAAAAACAGAGAAGAAAAATTATAAGCAAGGCTTGGTTCAGAAGTTGTACATACATATATCCCTAAAGGTTAAAGTACTACAGGAGACAAAAAGCACAGGCTGCTCAGACACAAGGTAAGAACCATAACCCAAACAGCTACAAAGTTGCAACACAAGTATTTATGGTGTATGTAAACTGTATGGAATACATATTTTAAAAGACTTCAGGGGAAAAAAGAAAAAGCACAGTAATAATTAAGAGGGAATAGAACAATCCAACAAGTACCTTTCAAATATATTATTTTAAATGTCTCAAAAACCCCAGAACCGTAACTATACATGTATCTTGATGTCCCCCCCTAAAACATCTGCCCTAAAAAGTCAACATTTACTAGGTTATTATTTAGTTTGTCTTAAAAGCCTACCTATTAATCTGGGTTTCAACACCCAGAAAAAGGGAGTTTTATCTGCATTAGCGATCTAAGAGAAACTTCAACTGATACCTGTTTCTTCATACTATACTACACTGCATACCTTAAATCACAATCACAACTGTTCAAAGACTTTTACATATTTTTAAATACTGATTTTGCTGCTCATAATTTTCACATCGAAAAAGATGACATAGCAGCTACTAACAAGTCCTTAAAGCCCTAATCCCCGTTTTGTAGTAACTCAGCTGAACAAAACTCAGCCTTACTAAACTTGTTCCACTTCCCAAACTATACATGCTTCATAAATTCCTTTCTATAAGCCTTCTGCAATGTGATCCAACTATCTAAGGAGTACAGCAACCAAATAAATGAACAGCGCATACCCATGCAAGTACTCCCATCTCATCTCCAGCACACCAGGTATTTGTTGAATGTGGAATGAAAGATTAATGGGAGAAGAGGCCCAAGAAGACTAAACATTCAAGACATAACTTAAATAAAAGGAAAATGCTAGCAATAATTCCTCAGCTTCTCCAAAAACAGGCAATAAGTCAGCTTCTACATTACTTTAAAGAGGAAAATCACTATTTAATACATACAAAACCCTACATAGCTTTATCAGCCATCCAGGAGAGCCACTTCTGGAGACTGCCCCGTAGGCAGGCTGAGGAATGTCAGCGCACTAAATCCCTCTGCTCCCACCGACACTCACGTACACACAGCCCCCCACCTAACGCAGCTCGCAGACGTAATTTTACACACGGAGGACTGCAACTACAACCCAACCGGAGGGACGGGGGGGGAAAAGGCCGCTCAAGAGCTCAGCTAGCGAGGCGTCCCCAGCTCGCCCCTCAGCCAGGCAGCTGCAGCGGGGCGAAGGGAAGATGGAAAAAGAGGCTTCTTTTTTTGTTGTTAAATAGGAAGGCAGCCAGACAGGGCGGGCACCCCCGCGCACACCAGCGCCTCCTCCCTCGGTGGGACTGCGGGGCCGGGGCTCGGGGCACCGGCGGGACGCGCCGAGCCCGCTCCCGGCCGCCACCCCGGGCCCGGCGGCGCAGGGACGGAGCTGTCCCCGCTGGCCCCGCACACCGCCGNCCCCGCTGCCCGCCGTGTGCCCGCGGCCTGGGGCGGCGGCTCCCGGTGCCGGGAAAAAGCAGGAAAACCAGAGCCGGGAACCCCCGTGTCGGCCCGGGGTCACCCCTCCGCCTGCTGGCACCGCACCCGTGCGATCTCGCGGTTTGTTAAAGATTAAAAAAAAAAATCTGTCATCACTGGAATGACCAGTCGTGCTCTTTATAGTGCTCTTCTAATGCAGTTGTCAGAGAAAACTCCGTGGGTCGTGTTTCACTGCGGCTGGGCCTGCAAAGAGTACTTTTTTGGTGATTTCTGGAACTTTTTTTTTTTTTTTTGAGATGAGCTCTCTTAAGACATGTTTACATACTTCTGTCAACAGATGCTTGCCTTGGATGGACAGAGAAGTGCTTTAAAATGTGGGTGGCGAAAACCCACTGTGAACTGGGAGAGCAGATAAATACATGTATGTTGACAAAGTAACAAAGTGCAGATGTTCTGAAAAAAACAGGCCTCTCCTTTATATGCCTAAATATAGATGTTGATGTAGAAACTTATCTCTGTGAGGTTGAACTTGAATTTTTCCATCAGTCTCTATAAGCCAGCAAGGTCCTGCCACCTTATATAATGTCGAAACCCGTTTTTTTTATCTCTTGATTAGAAGAAAATGAGTATGAGCAAAACAAAAGCAATTAGGGCAAGGTGGGGCCATGATTAGGTATCAGATGATGCTGGGTGTCCAGACAGTCAGGCGAAAGAACACTCTTTAGAAATGCCTACACAGGTGGGCAGGATATACGGAAATATAACTTCAACTCACCTGCTAAAGCACATACAGCTATCCTTTCTTGTTTTTCAAATTCTGCTAGTGGTAGTGGAAATCTAAATAAAAAGATCCTGAAATGTTTTTTCTTTCATATTTCATTAAACTAGGAAAAATAATTATTCCACTTTTAAGAAGTTCATCCTTATCCCAACTACTTTATTGCTGCCAAAACTAATAGATCTGTGGTCCCTCTTGAGCTTTTAGGAATTGTCCCAGTTTTGTTTCACACAACTGAACTGCCCTGAAGGCTATTTTAAGCCATCACAACATCAGGTTCAGACATAATATATTATCGGAGAACATTCTGCATTGACAATTAAACTGGGATATGAAATTATCTTTTGCTGTGGCATAAAAATATAATTAATACATCTTCCCAAATGCCACAGAACGATAAACTTTCAGGTACACTGAGCAAAACGTAATCCCCTAACAACTGTTTTCACTAGGCATGTCAGCATGTTCCAGAAACAATTCTGCAGCATATCATAACAACAAAATAATTTAATAAGCAGAGGTACTAGGAAAAAGAACTAGCTGCAAAAAATAGCTCACTTATTTCCATGTAGATTCTATGCCAGTGTCTTGTTTTGTTGGGAATCTGGCTGGGTGACAGTTGCTGCCCAGCTGTACCTGGGTTTTCAGGAGGGGGGAAGGTCACCTCACCATGCTGCATAAGCCTGTAAGGTTTGCACTCCCCTTTCTTCGTTGCTTGAGCAGGGACACAAATATGTGTGTTTCTCCCTCAGTGGGTTAAAACTTGACATGTCCCATTGGCATAATCCAAGTACAGTAAACAGAATTAAAAGATTAGAGAATGAGGCTCATTGTCTTCTGCCATACAGAAAGAAAGATTTAATGTTGAATGAATGTATTTTCTTTGATCAGGGGTAGATGTTCAGTAATTTTTGGCATTATACCATGCACAGATACAGGCCAAAGACAGCTAGCTGGTGATTCAAGTACAGGGGGGAACTGGACTGATGCCTTGTCAAAATCTCATTAATAATGCTCACCTCTCTAAATTGTCTTACAGTTACTTTGAAAATTCCTCTCATGTCCACCAAGATGGCTTTGCTCCTAACTTTCCCCTACTTGGTCTCAGTAAATACCCTAAACACCCCATGTGTCAACTTTCCTCTCCTTATCCACATGCTGTCTTTGATTTGCACTGCTTTTCTATTCAGTCTGTCAGATCTGAAAGACAGAAATTTTCAAAGAAAATGGCAAAACAACTGTATGTCAGTAAATGTCATTCCCTGAACTGTGCCTGTGTAGACATGAGTTCTCACTTAGGCTGCTGCTGTGAATTTGATAGTTGCTTCCCCAGGTACAGAGCACTGACCCAGCATCTCTGCTGTTACCTTCTCTCTCCTGGTAACTTTATGTTGGTTCAGTCAGAACTTCTGCTACTCACTGCATTTCACACTTCGTGCACTACATACACTTTTATGTTATTTAGTATGGCACTGGAACTTCCAAAACCCCATGCCCTACCACGTGTCATCAGTTACCTGGTAGACAGTGCACGGCAGTATTTTACAGCATTATCCCATCACTATTGCTCGTTTCTAATGTTCTTTATCATCTTGGCAAACTGTAACTCAGGGCTAACTGCAGCTCTTGTGTGGATGGGAGAGACAGTCCAGTAGGAGCCATGTGGTTAGCTTTCCAGTGTGTAATTAGGGGCATATCTTCCCTGAGTGGCAATAGCTAAACCACTGCTGCCTCCTCAGTGCCCTTTTCCAGTTTCTTACTTGAAACAGAAATTAGTGATTCAAATCGACAGTGTATTTTCTTAGGAGAGTTTGTTTACAAATATTTATAGATCCTGTGCCTTTAGTCAAAAATGGCAAGAAACTGTATCAAGGTAATCTCAAAATAAACAAAATCTGCAGATAAATTTTCCCTGTTTTGTTCAAAAAGTGTAGATTAAGAGATAGAAGAAGAAAAACTAATGGATCCCACTATGTAGTACTTTATGATCCTCTTTTCTTTCTCAGTATTTGCACTAACACTGGATAAATAGCTGGTTTTGATTATAACCTTTTAAGCTGTACAAGTAAAATAATTATTCTCCTACAGTGAGCTAAAACCAAGACTTTCTCAACCTTCCTGAGAAATTGAAGAGGAGGAGAGTCACAAAGCAGCCAGTGTTTTGTGTTTGGAGGGATGTAGCAAGGATGTGAGTAGCTCTTCTCTGAACTGCAGCATCCATACTGGTTCTCTTTGTATCCCTGCTTGGAACTGCAACTCTTTGGATAAACAATAAATACCCACTGGCCCAGGGACTCGAGTCTGGGTCTGTGTCCAGTGAATGCCCCCATCATTCAGTGGTAGTGCTGTTCCATCGCTGTTGATGCAGCTTTTGTTTGAAACACATTGTGAGGTCTTTGATTGATACACAAACGCTTTGGCGATAGGATTTTTTGAAGAACAAGATTGTTTTGTAGATTAATGCTGACCCTTGATTCCTGTGAATGTAGTTATGCCATCATTGCCTTTTATTGCATATGTAAAAGGCAGGGCAGGGCAGGTCTAGATGTTCCCAGGAAACAGATTGTTTATGTCAAGAACCAATGCTGAAAGAGTTTTAAAAATTAGAATAGATATACTAAGACCTATATTGAAATCTTATTTTTTAAAAAGAGCAGCTTCCCCTGCCCTATTCTGACAGATCCCAGGTGGGTTAGAGAGTCTGGAAGGCAGGAGAGAGCCTTCTGGGAGATGCATGCAAAATAAGGACAAGGTGAGTAATAACCAGGGGTATGTATCACAGGTTACTTCATCTCTCTGTGTCAGAACTACATAAAAGTGTGAAAAGGGTTGTATTATTTTCTTCTCTTTAAATTATGTTTATTAGTACGTGATACAGTTTCACTTCCCCTGACAGACTGTCCTACTGCCCACAAACTATGAGAAAGTGAGGAAGGGGGAAGGACTTCTGAAGCAAAACAAGGAAAATAATTTTGGCCTGCAAGATCTGCAGTTTACAGGATGTCAATCAAGCTTACTATTCCTCTGCTTTGGAGAGAAAAAATCTTCTCCTACTGTTTCTCAGGAAGGAACAGCTGCAAGAACTGAAAGTGTCTGCATCTATTTTCCTTGGTAAACATGGGAATATTTAGTTTCAGCAAAACCAGATGGTTTACGCCCTGTGAATATGCTGGCATTTGACACCAGCAGCCAGTTTCACAAAGTGCATGCAGAGAGTTAGAAAGAACTCCTTTAAACTCTGGGACCTGACACATGAAACAAAAGCTCTGAAGGCAGAAATAACAGATTGACAAAAACCCCTACCTTTATCCAGGGATCTCCAAGTGCTCTCTAAATATCAATAGTCAGACTATGTAACAGTCCACAAAGTAATTAAATTTTGACACACATTTCTCACAGAGGGTTACACTCAAAATGAGAAGGTAAAGAAGTTCCCCTGGGTTATGTGGTGAGTCACAGCCTGGTCTCCTGCATGCTCTGACTGTCCACGTCTCTTCTTGCTAATATGTCTCCAGTGTGCAGTGTCCTCAGCCATACTCCCAGGACACAGTTTTTAAATGCGAAACCATTACAGTTAATAGCACAGGGACAGGGCTGCACTCTATGCATCATATATCACCATAGCTGGGGCATCTGAGTGCTTTGTGGGCAATTTATAATGTGCTAAAGAGATTTATGAACAGCCCTGAAACCTCTTGCTAATAGCAGTTGCAGTGGGTGTTAAGTGACTGAAGATTCTTAATTATTTGATGATTTTTATTGATTTGTGTTGTTATTGCTTAACATGACTCTGTTGTAACAAGGCATCTATCAATCTGAAAGTGATTTCCAGCCAGTGAATTATTAAAGTGTGTGATTCCTAGAGGTAAACTGTTCTGTTAGGCTGATTTGCTCAAGAGTACTCACACCTTGCAGGGCAAGGCTACTGGGCATCACAGTCACTGATGGATGCAGCACGTGTTCCTGAGCCAAACCCACCCCTGGTGACTGACTCCCTGGTGTCTGCTGCACGTAAAAGCAGGCTTGGGAAGGATTGCTTTTTACCTGCAATTTCAGGGGGAACATTCCCACAAAAGCACATTAATTTTCTGGACAACTTAGTGAAGTATGTATTTACTGTGAATGACTAGATATTGATTACTTCTTAGACCTACAGCCATGAGCCCTAAAGGGGTTCTAGTCCTGATCAGGACACAGCAAAGGCTACACCATCTCCTTCAGTTTCCTGGAGAAGAGCTGTGCAGTGCTCCAGCTTAACCCATCGTCTGCATGATGGAGGGTGTGCCACTGAGCACACCTGCCCTGCAGTTGAGGCAATGCTATAATTTAATATACTTCATGATCAGCATTTTAAGAGTTTGAATTTGCTATTTCTCCATTATGTAATTACATAATAATAATAATTTAACTAACATAATGTACGTGGCATTTTGCTGTTGCTTCTTATGTAAATTAGAGATATTTAGCAATATGTTGCAAAATGGATATGTGTGTTTCAGACTGAAATCTAAGAGGTTACTTTGATTCAGAATAAAATAAAAATAAGCTGTTGGAAAGGCCTATTTTATAAAGAAATAACTATTTAATTATAACTCTTCATCCCATGGCTTATTCACTAACGTAGAAACTGCGGAGCTTCAAAGTGTTTAAATTTTAAAAAAAAGACTTAACAAAACCCCTCTGTACTTCTGTCTTTTTAGAGACATTCAGATACTTAAATGTAGGTTCAGAAACTGAAATTATATACAAATGGGGAATTTGAGGCTGAATTTTGAAAAAGCAGCATGAACAACTAACTAACCAACCATTAAGGAAATAGCTAATCTTTAGCTAGAAAAGAACACTTATTTTAGTTGTTAATCTGTTCATAAGAAGCAGAGACACTCTGTATTTAAAGTACCCTCCAGAAGAACTAAAAGGAAATTTAAAGTAAAATTTAGATACCAAAATATGTCAGACAGCTTGACTTCTACCCAGTTGTAACAAACACGTCTCATTCCTGTTAAATTATGCGGCATTTTTATTATCTATTAAGTAATCTAATTTAACCCTGTTCCAAAAATAGTTCACTTGCCTAAGGTATGGCTCAGAAGAACAGGAGATGGGGAGACCACAGCAGTGAGTCACACTGACAGGTTTAAGCCTCGAGTCAGCAAAACCTGGCCTTACTCTCAAAGCCTGGGTGGGCTTGATTCAGAGGAGGCCACAGCTGTCATTTGGGTTTGGGGGTTGTACACCATTGCCTCCCAGAAGTCTGTCCCAGGTCCACAGACATGCACAGGGCCGTGGCTGGCCATGCTTTCCCTGCTGGCAGCGCTGGCTGCAGGGGGGCATTCCCCTGCTCTCCCTCCCCACTGTGATTTGCTGATGTGTTTGTGGGATTGCACCAAAAGTCAAGTGTCTGCAGTGATCCAGATGAGCAACAACTCCCTCTGGCTCTCTGGAAAGCAGGAGCTTTAACCCTTGTTGCTCTGGGTGATCTGGTATACAGCACACCTCCCAAAGACACACGTCTCAGCGCAGCTGAAGACTGGAGACTGTGGTATGAGGCTGAAATTGGCAGTGGCTGCTGGTGGAGGGGGCTGCCTGAGCAGCCCCCAGAGCGATGGTGTGGGGTGGCTATACCATCAGTGGGCTAGCAGGGAGCCTACAGCCCCCTGCTGTGGCTCTCGCATCCTACTGAGTCATCCCATGACTCCAGATAAGGCATGTGCCTTATCGTGCCTCAGCCTGCCACCTGCAAATCAGTGATAACAAAATTTAAATAATTCAGAAGAATGCAGCAAGGCTTAATGGAGGTTTGTAATATGTTTTGGACTCCTTACACACAGTAGTGCAGAATTTAAGGTATCGCTGTCACGGAGCGTGTTGCTAGTAGTGCTGTCTTCCTTTAATAATCCCTGCAAACTCCCTGTCTTCCTACTTTCATTATCAGTGCTCAGGTTTGGTGTCATTGTGTTGCTTGGACACCTTCTAATTTAAATTTCATGTTTTGATTTCTGGTTGATAATTTCAAACACCAATTTTCTTCTGCTACGCTATGCAGCCTTTTGCTCATTTTAATGAAACCTAGCAACCATAATGTAAATTGGAAATAACTACAGCCCATTAGACTATTGAAATCCCTGAAGATTTGAATTATTCACTATTAACAGAACTTGTATAATTATAGGTTAAGATATCACTTAGGCACTTAGCATACATCAGCTCTACTGCTAATTTTTAGCTCTTGATCTGTATTAGTAACCTCAGCTTGCTAAATTAAAGGATATGCCTCCAATTAGCCTAAATTTAATATTCAAGAACACATCTCTGGTGGGATGATGCTTATAAGTTTAGAACATCCAGGCAATTTCAGCTGATCTATTAAGTCTCTATCACAAGTGGAAGAGAAAACATTTTCTTGCAAACACTTCCATGACTTTCACAGGGGTAAAAGAAAAAAGGACAAAGCTGCATTGTGTGTAGGTCCAAATGTCCAAAGCCAGAAGTGTGACAAGCATTGCAGTCCTCTGCCCCTGTAGGGATCCCAAAAAAGTTTGTACCCGGGACAGAGGCAGTTGGGTCATTGAACGAGACCTTCAGAACCCAAAACACTGAGTCCGAGGCAACAGGAAAGCACTGAGATACACAGAGAGGAAAAAAAAAGAGAGAGCACTGACACTGTTAGCAAAAATACTCCTAACCCAAACCAACCCAGCAGTGCAAACAGCAAACCAGCAAAAAGCTATTCCTTTTCCCCAAGAACTTTGCCTGTGTTTAACACAGCAGGGCTGGGTAGGACACTGCTGTTTGTGCACTGTACATGTCCTGCATGCAGGCAGTGGTGGCACCTGTGGGTGTGTGGTCCTTGCAGAGTTTGGTGCTCTGTAAACAACACACTGCACAAGCTGAATTTCAGAGTTAAGCAGTGAAAATCCCTTATTCAAAGCTGAGCTCCTTCTTTGGGGTTGTCCCCAGGAATCACAAAAATTAATTACTTTCTTGAGCATCTTCTTTTCAATTATATGACCAGCAAAGTTAGTGTGACAGTTAAAATCTCATGTACTCATCCTTTAAAATAAAAGCACTTCCTGATCAGAGTAAACTGTAATTGGCTGGTATCTTAACAGTATTAATAACAGGCTCTCAGCCACCACTGGGTAGTTTTAACTCCTTCCTGAGAGTCAGAAACATGGCTGCAGTGTCTTTGACAAAACTCAACATTTGTCTTTTTTCTTCTGAGGGCAGTGAGATAACTTTCCGTTTGCTAGTGTATAAATTAACTCTTCTGTTCCACCAGGAAGGAAAGATACCTGGTAACCATCTGTGTATTTTTCATACCATTTGGTACCTGCTTTAGATGATTAGCTTGCACTACATAGTCCTAGGCAATCACACCCACTTCTGGAAAGCCCTTTTAAAATATGTAGCTAGAAAATGGTTTAGGCTTCAAAGCAAATGATGAGTCTGTTCACACATGATGGCCAGAAGCTGGAATAGAATCTTAAAGCTTTTGTCTTGGCCAACACTGAGAAAAAATACAGCTTTTGACAATGTCCTCTCTTATAGCCATAAATTCAATAAAATAAATTTCAGTAAATATGAGTGATCTTGTTAACGAGGAGAAATGCAGGGCACTTGGTAGCTGTATAATTGTGTCTAAGTATAATTCAAAAAATGGTTGCTAATATTGATGAGTGTCTCCATAGGAAAGCTATGGGTGATAAGAAATCCTCTTGCTGAGAAATCTGCTTATAAACTTATAATGGCAACCATTACAGAGAAGGGAAAAAGCACTAAACTGGAAAATGCTATTAAAAATGTAATAGAACCCAAATTATTCAAAGCTTAGTCATGACATTCATTCAGCTAAACTTGTTATTGGAAACAATTGGAATCAAAAGACTATAGTACTAATATCCAACTCTGGTGTACCCAGAACAAATGAAAAAGAAGAAAGAACATTTTCAGCTCACAGCACACGGAGGATTTTTCCAGGGTTTGTTTTTTTCACTTAGGAAATTGGACCATGTTATATAATAACCTTTTGTCGTGTTAAGCAGCCACTGTAGTACGTGCATCTTTTTAGTTAGACCTCCAAAATTATGAGGGTGCCTCACTCCTTAGGCAGTTCCTTCTGGCCATGCCAAATTCTAAAACCATAATGCCTGTAGTTGTCCTACCAGCCCCCAAAGGAAGGCTTTGGCTGGTGAAGATTTGTGACATCCTCCATGTGCTTGCAGTCCTCTTTCTGAGCAGCCAGGGTGGTCCAGCACAGGCAGTACTGATACTCCAACACCTCTGTTTCATGAGGCTCCTTGAACTTATCATTCCTTTGGGTGTATTGCTTGTCCCTGGTGCCCAGATTATTTCTGTCCTATCTAAGTAGATGCCATCTAGTTTAAAATCCATGAACAGCTCTGAGAGTAAGGACCGAAGCTGAGGTGCCTGACTAATTCAAGGCAGCTCGCTGATGAGAATATGGGATTTTTCATCACCCTTTGGAGGCTGCTTATTCTACTCTGTGGTTGCTGGGAATGCCTGAATGCCTGACTCGAGTGCTTTGAATCACCCTACATGGACAGGGACCGACTTCTCGGCCCTTGCAATGTCTCAGTAGAGCTGCCTAAGCAGTCTGGCCTCCTCCTCTGCCTCTCCTTGTGTGGGTTTATGCCTGAACCCTTGCAGATTTCTCCTTAAAACTGTCAAATGTTAAAGGAGTTTGGATTTCTCTCATCTACTCTGGAATTTTACCTTTCATTACTTAGAACAAAGACTTTTCCCATTCTAATTAAACACCTCTTGCCTCAAGTGCCGACTATCCATGCCTTTGCTTGATCATTTACTTTCAAGATTTTGAAAGCATTTTTCACTTGCATGCTCCAGATGGCTTGCCAGTGACAACATTCATGCATTTAGTTCTTTTCTCTCATTAAGCCAGTGGATTTTCAAAATATTTCTGGAATGTGATCTTACAGTTTTCTCTCTCTCTCTCCTTTTTTTTTTTCTTTTTGCCCTTTTCAACCCAAATGCAAGAAAAAGTACAAAATAGGTGTTTCCATGTCTGACTTGATGTTGGTTTTTTTTGGATGGGGGAAGAGTGGAAAGGGTACAGGCAGAACTTATTTAAAGTAGTGATAGTCAGAAATACAAGGGGCAGGTACAGTGCTGCTCAGTTGCTGTAATCCTTTAAATCTGACCTCCTGCCCAGCCTTCCTGGGTACACCTGCTCTGAGACTCCGGAGAATGAGCTGAGCTGTCAACAGCCCGAGCTGGTAAGGCTTCCTCACACAGAATCACACAGATGCAGTCTAGCCACAGCAGCCCATCCACAGACAAGAAAGGAGTCTCCTGCAGCTGGTTATGGCAGCCAGAGCCAGCAGCTGTATGGGGCAGCCTGCCTGGTGCTCCGGAACATCTTCTCCTAAACCCCTTTTGTCCCAGCTGCACCCGTGCACTGAGCAGTGAGGAAGTTTGGGCTGGCATGAATTATGCAGGAAAGAATGTAAAGTCACATAAATGTGTTAGTAGGAGTAGGAGAGGCAGGACTAATTTTTTGCATGTTTTTGTACTTCACAGGGCGTTGCTTGTCTCATCATACCACCCTCTGCTAGTGGGGGAATCCCATTAATGCAGCCTTTCTCTAAAGGATCAGGCCTGATCCTCCCTCTCAGGTGGGCTGGTGTCCTTGTGCTGACTTCTGAACTGGGTGAGAGTCAGACCCACTGTGTGGCTGAGGAAGGGGAGGTTTTGGAAAACAGATTTTACATTGTTAAGTGGTTAGAAGACATGCTGATTTAAATAAGCACTTAGCTCCCATTTACACTTGAAAGTTTTGTCATGCTGGTAGAGTTCTGCCAGTAAACTCCTCCTACATAATTAGAGGCTTTTTGCCTATAAGATGCATTCCAGTCTGGCAAGTGATATAAGCCATAACATCAAAACCAGCACTTTTTTTTTTAACTTTTTTTTTTTTTTTGCTGGTGTAATTGTGTCTGTACAAGGGCTTTTCTTGAAGTAGTTGTATCATAAAAATCACCCAACAAAACACAAAGCCTTCAAGTGCAAACTGCAATCTTGTCTACCCAGCCAGATGTTACCGTGCTTTAAATACAGATATGGAAAATCAAGGTAAATTTGTTAGAATGTGCTGACCAGAACTGAACAGTCATCAGAGATGAAGTTAAATCCCACTCAGCACTATATGAGCTAATCATATATCCAGAGTGGTATAATCTAATTTGACTTTTTCATAGCTGTGGTTGGACAGGGACTGTTCAACTTGCTTTAAACTACATTAAATTTTAATAGGGCCAGTGTGAAATCTGCTTTATTTCAGTTTATTTTTCACTAGCATTACAACATATTTATTCTCACATCCATTACTTTGGTTGTCATCTCAATTAAGTGTATTAAGCATTCTTCCTTGTGGGCTTTCATATTTATTTTCCATTTTTTTCGTACCATGAACTCTAAGCATACCTGAGATCCCAATGGGAAAGAAATGTCTGCTGGTTTGATACTCCATTGAATCTTTAAATGCAGACCCCCTAAATTTTTTTTAATCGCCTAAGTTAAACTGTTTTCAAGCATTAATATAGCAGATTAGCAATACAAATAAGAATAAAACTTCTTAGTTCAGTATCACTTTCTAAAGGATGTCATTAGGCACGCTCAGATTCATTTTCCCCAGTGGACAGTTACTTGGTCTTGCATTTCTAATAGTCTACCACATTTTAATTATTTTTCTTTCACGTGAATGTTGCTGGCTTTCCCCAACAAAGCTAATGCTGTCCTTCAGAAAACAACAAGTTTTTATAATTGGCAAGGTAAGGACCTGAAGAAGTCACAGAAACTTATTTATTAGGCCCCATAGAAAATCAGTACAATCTTACACATGCAGTGCAAGTTTCACTCACAGATATCCAAAGTCCATCTGCTAATGAGGGACTGGAGCTGGATTTGCCCTGGAATCAGTCACACCTTGTTACTGCATTCAGAAGAGGTAGATTTAGGCCTATACTAAGTAAAAGAGAAACCTATTTTTTCTCTGAGGTGCAATTAATTCTGCAGTGTGCTGTGGACCAGAGCAATCAGCTCTGCCTATTTCCCAGACACGAGAATGCCCATGACCATGCTGTAAGTACCAGCTAAAAGTGTGACAACCAAACAGTTTGCTAAGCAACAGTCAAAGCAGGAAATGCACAGTGCTATATCCTGGTGATACCACTGGCAAATGTGACTGGACAATGTAAACAGCCGAGCTGGAATTAAACTAGGCATTGTATCTTTATTACAGAAAGCACTGGGGGTTTCCTGCTTGCCACAGAGAGGGTTTGTGCCTCATCCCAGGCAGGTATTGTGGCTCATGATGTGTTCGTACTGCGTCTGGCAAAGAGAGGCCGCCGTGTCACTGTGACCTCTGTGGGACTCTACGTGATGATAAGCCTTGGAGAGATCCCTGCCACCAGCACTTAAAGCTACAGAAAGGACAAACTGAAAGGCTGAACCAGGAGTGCAGTACAGCACTGGCACATGCTTTCAGTCATAGGGTACTAAATAGACACAGTGACTGAGGCTTTCAGAGGACCAAGAGAAAGTCAAACACTTGGATGTATTTTTGTATTGTTTTTTGCCTGCAAAAACAGTGAAGGACTACTGGCTGATCAGGCCAGAGCCTCACACTGAAATAATGAAATTCTTGCTTCACTGCTCAAGCAAACAGACCCAAGAGCATTTTTTTCTAAACACAAACAAAAGTGATGCAAATGCAATTTTGTTGCTGGCACACAGCCTCTGTGTGTATTGCACCCATTACTTTTGCTTTGGTGGCAAGCTGAAAGCACATATATACGAGCCTAGGTAGCTGTTTAAGGTCAGTCCTGCCAGGCTAACAGTAGGGGTTTCTCTGGCCATCTATTTACTATCTATAATTGTCGTATGTATCACCACAGGAGAGTATCATCTCCTCTTTGCTCTGTTTACTGTTACCCTCTGCAGCACCAACTGATTTCCCAGTACAGATAACAATAAGCACCCAAACAGTTACATAATCCACCTGCAATTTTCCAAGAGAGGACATAAAAAATTATGCCTGTGAAAAGCATAATAAACTTTCATCTTCAAAGAATACTGTGTAATTTTGGGAAGTGGCCTTAAATGTATAATTCAAGTGTAGAAGTGGGAACTCCGCAATTCCAAAGATTCTTTAGTGGTTATGAATCTTTTAGTTCCAAGCCACTGTGTGAATTGGGACCAGGTGAGTAGTGACAGAAAGTTGTTACTACCTGGCAGCCAAGGGGAGAAGAGGTGGTGTTCCATCCCACTCAGGTTTTTCATGGGCTGCTGACCACAACACAAAGGCCCTGGATGGAACAATGTGCACAGATTAATCATCTGCCTCTGATCTGGGAATAATCCCTTCTGATCGGAGTAGATAAGCAGTTGCCCTGCATGGCAAGTAGTCTTACCATTGCCCTTTCTCTATTATTGTATGAAAAATAAGGACAGGCAGACCTGTAGCCAGTCCAAATTGTCAGAGTTTGGGTCATTGATTACAGAGTGATTACCATCGCTTATGCTGCTGAGGAGCTTTATAGGGGAGGTTTATATATGTTGATGGAAGCCAGCAGATTTTTTTGTGAGCATTACACACATTTTTTATGCCTACTGTAGATTAATTCTCCCATCTTTTAAAGTTACAAAATATGTTTCTCAAATTACTTGCAATCAAGCAATATCCAAGGCATTGGATTTTTTCCACCCTCTTACTATACCAGATTTCACTAATTTTACAGCACATTTGACTAAAACACATGGGTTTAGATTTTTTAGAGTGCCTTATGATATTTTTGCTGGGAAAGTACTTTCCAGAAAGTACAACCGGGAAAGTTTGGTGGAGTTTTTTTTCTTTTCTTTTTCTTCTGTGCATGCATTCATGAATCCAGTCTCAAATTCTGATATTTCTGTCCTTTTCCACTTTTGATAGACAAGAACAGGACATACTACAGTACATTCAGGATTCCCATTTCACTGCAAATTTTTAATTAGCCTCTCTAAAGCACATAACCCATTCTGCTGCTAGTGGAAGATATGTGTCCCCAATAAATGATACATCAGGTATTAGTGGTGTTAAAGGCTAAGAACTCTAAACTCTAACCTAATAAAAAGTACACCTGTCATTACATATTTCAATACATGGGCAGAACACCTTTTTTAACTGCCTCAAAGGAAGCAGCACAGGTGCAGTCTCATGCTTAAGAGCAGCCATTTCTGCTCCTTCACATCGTACAAACAACAATAAACAGCTGGTGTGATTAATTAAATGAACTAAGACCTTCTCCAACCTGATTTGAGTATTTAATCAAAGCAGTTGTTTACTTCCTATATAACAAAGCAACGGCTGCTACTATAATTAATAAAAAGTAATAATAAATAATTTAGGAGAATATGAGCTTTATGAATGTTTACTGAATGTTCTAACAAACAGATTAAAAAACCCAAACTGCTCCAAACATGAATATAAAAGCCCACGTGTCCCTGCCCTGGCTTTGTGGCTGCGAGCTGTACCGCCCCAGTGGCTCAGCTCTGCTCCAGCGTGGGCGAGAGGAGGGGACACCAAGCCCACGTGAGAGAGGCCACGGGCCAAGCTCCCCACTTGTGGCACACCTCTGAGGCACACACACCCACAGAGGTGTGGGTGTGTTTTCAGTGCTGTAGGGCATCCAGACAAGCTGGGGAAGGAGCCTGGGCAAGAGGAAGATTTGCATCTCCCCCTGAAGAACATGGGGTGACGACAGACCCGGCATGGGGCCGTGTCTCATGGCTGGCTCATGGCCTGCACTGTCATCAACGTGAGCAGCACAGGCCAGCCTGGCAAAGCAGCACCATGTTCACCCTTTGGTGTTCCTAAATGAGATGCTCTAATGTCCCTTCTCCACCTCTGCAGCTGCTATTTCATATTTACGTGGTGCCACACATCTTCTCACCTGCCTAGAGCCTTTAACTCATGAGACATAAAATAAAACCCCAAAGCATCTCAACCCAGCCACAGCACTATGTGGCTTCTCATCATTTACTTGGTTCTTTTTCAGCACAGAAATATTACTCTGGGGGAGAGGCACGGGGACCTATTGATCTACTGACTTGGATGTCAGATTGGCAGATCACACATGGTTTCCCAAAAGCTTTTCTGTTGCTGAGTACCCTGCTTCTGCAGTGGCTTAGCAGCCCAGCCTCCTGAAGGGGGATTAACTCAAGGGACATGCTGCTTCTCCCAACAGCATTTCCTCTTGCAAACACCCATCTTGTCGATGAGCAATTCCATAACCACTAGTGACTCTGCCTCCACAGTGGACCAAATATACATTCTGTGTGCTTGAAGAAGATTTGGTGCTTTTGAGTGGGGCTGCAAATAAAAGGGACAGACACAGAACCAACTTTGGCTTCAAGGAAGAAAGTTCAGTGAAGTAAAAGTTTGGTGATTGTAATGGAGGTTAAAGTTATTTGACCTGGGCTAAATTTCAGCTTGAAAGAAGGGCAAATTCAGAACTTGCAAAGACTTGAAGAATAATTCCATAAACAAAAAAGGCACCTTATCAGATAAGCATTCCCATTAATTTTTACTCAGTCTCATTCAAGGAAGTTATATTTTTGGTGCCAACAGATTATGTTAAGATTAGTTTTGAACTCCTACAGAAAGTGGTTGGCTGTCTCTGTTTCTGAGCCATGACTGAATCCCCAATGAAAAGAGGACAAAAGAGAGGTTTTGTGGCACAACAGCAGCCAAATGAGTAGCCTACAATCCTGGGAGGGAACTGATAGGGGCAGGCCTGAGGAGATGCAAAGGCATCACCATTTTCCTATCAAAGGCAGTCTGAGGTAGGGGAGAGGCAGATCTTTCTTTCAAGATCTGGTGTGGACAGGAGAACCTTACAGGCAGCTGGCCAAGCTCTTAGTGCAGAGGCCTTCTCTCCCAGAAACAGATAAGGTCCTATCTGTGGCCTTGCCACAGAAAATACATGAAAAATAATATAGTGTCCACCATACATTGGGATTAAAGAGGGAGAGCTGTGACACAGTGCTGATTAGCCCATGAGTTTATCCTGCTTCTTTTTGCTTTGTTCTTCTTTTCCTGAAGTTCTCCACTGTTTTTAGTCCCATTCAAGCTGTTTTTGAGAAACCATTTCTCTCCATGGACTACAGCAGGCTTTGGATCAAGTCCTACAATATGCTTGCAGACTGTTGAATTACTTAACATACTGGCTTCACAATCTTTGTGCTATATATTGCTTCATCAGATGAAACAATGATAAAATTTGATCCTATGGTCTAATTCCAAGGAAGGCAAACACTCTACCCTAGTCAGAACTAGCATGCCAGCTCAGCTTTTCAGTCCTTTGGAAATCTGGGCTCCTCTAAGCACTGCTGGTAGGTGGCCAGATTTACAATACAATAAATTACTTGCTCCTGGAGAGAATTTTAATCAGATAAATACAGTGATTTCTTTATACTGTCTGGAGGCAGTCTCTGAAAAAAAAATATATATATACAGCCTAATGTGACTGATTTAGTGTTATTTTATAGAGATACATGCATTCTCTATGATGGCTTACTTTTAAGAATGTTTGTTTTTTGAATAGTGATCTCTGTGTTACTATCATTATTAATGCCATGATGATTTGTTTTGCCTTCTCTTTTATACCCCTTTTACAACTTCTGTATTCTCAGTGCTTTTTGTCTACATTCTTAGACTTGTTTGTCAAGCCAGGAGACTAAACATCTTGGAAGCTTCATAGTGAGGGATCATTGTGCCCCAGACCCCAAGGTCCTCTCCAGAACACATTTTGTAAACTGAGATAGAACCATCCAGGGTAGGGTTCCTCAGGGAGGGAGGCTCACTCTCATTGGGGAATCTTTGATAGATATGCTAATTAGTAACACCTACAATGTTACACCAGATCTATTGGGGGGCGCATGGAGGTGCATTCAACCTGGGCGTGGTGCACCTAAGGATCCTTAAAATAAATACCAAGGTAAAATCCCTTTTCCCCTTCTAACCGTGTTTGAGTCTTGATTTTAAGACCAGGAAAAGGCATCATCCAGGCAAAGGAAATTTGTGGCTCACAGTCCCTTGCCCATATGAGTTCTCACTGCCAGTACACTGAAAGCATGAGGTGAGTCTAAATTTATGGATCATCAAAGCATATTAGGTATATGGGAAAGGTTCTTTTTATTCTGTTTTAACCTAATTACTAACCATAAAGAGGCCTAGAAGGAGAAAAAATGGTTCAGAATAGGTTTCTCTGCAGCAAACACTCAAAGACTGTGATAAGATGACAGTATCACTACCAGAAGATAAAGCTGGCATAAATAATACATATTTCAGGGTTGCAAACAGTGAGGTTAAAAAATAATTAAAGAACCTTGCTCATATATAAAAGATGGTGGGCTAGTCTAATCTCAAACCCATAAGTATGAAAAAATTTGAGGTTTAAAATGAGTGCCTCAGCTGGTGCTTTGGACAAAGACTTTTAACCAATAATGAAATTAGTAGAATCATAAGTTAAGTTGTTTGGGGTTTTGGGGTTTTTTTTTTTGGTTGGCTGGGTTTTTGTTTGTTTGCTTTTGGTTATGGGGTTTTCTTGCTTGCTTGGTTGGTTTGTTTTTTTTTTTTTTGTTTTGTTAAATTACTAAAATATTGTACCTGCCTTTGGACACCAAAACTGCCTCTGTGTGAGAGAAACTAAGTGCCCACAACCATAATATGATGGCCACTTCTGTAGCTTTGTCAAGGAGACCTCACTGGCAGGGGCTAGGGAAAGCTCCTGCTCAGGGTTCTCAAGCTAGGACTATAATAAATATATGAAATATATGGAGACTTTGATACTCCTGTCTTTCTTTCCTTCCTCCTTTCTTTTCTTATTAGCTTTGGTATGAAAGACCTTCAGCCTGTGACACTTGTTACTTGGACTTCAGAATAAACACATTCAGTCCCCACAAAACCCTGCAGAGAGCACACTGCAAGTGGGCTGAGTGAGCAGGGGAGCACACTCAGCAACAAGCAACCCTCATGCCTGTAACAATTCCTCCTAACTGCATCTGCACATCTGTCATTCATCTCTCTCTTTATATTTGCTAGCAGCTTTATGAAAATCTAGGCCACTAAGCAGATTTTCTACTCTAAACCTGTGGCCCAAATTCTTAAGAACATACATTATGTCCCCCTAAAAGGACAAAGAGGAGTGTCTGCTTGTTTACATTTTTTTAGAAAGCACAGCCAGTGAGCTAGATTATGAGGCATTTGCATAAGAAACAGTGGAAATCTGCTTGAGTAAGAATAACAATATATTTCTCTTTTCTGATCAGTACCTGCCCTGCATTAAACAGGCCTTATGATGGTTAACTCTGTCAAAAGTATAAATAGTACAAGCTAGGGGGTCAAACCTAGAAGCCAGCAGCTGTGTCCCCTGCCTCCTCACATTGAGAATGCCTCATATTAAAGGGGAATGCAGCACAGCCATTTAAATGTTCAACAATTTAAAAGCAACAAAACCAGTCAGGCATTTCTGAACCCTAGTCTTACCTTGGCTGTCAGCTCTCTAAAATGCATCTTTTCGCCTTAGAACACAGTCCAGAGCAGAAAGAGACCCCACAGTGAAGCCTCACATACAGGAGCACTTAATGAAACACCCAATGGTTTAAGAAAGACAAATGGTCTATTTCCATTTGACTGAGAACACCCTATGGACATTGGAGTGGAAGGATTTTTTTATACTGATGGCATGGGCTGGGAGTGTGCTCACCTGGTTCTGTTCCCCGGCCTTAGCTAAAAACTTCTACTATCACCTTGGGCACACCAATTATCTCCTGGTTACATTTAGGAAAATCCTATGAATAGCTTTCCAAGACTGGTTTTTTGTTGGTTTCTTTTTTTTTTTTCCAGAATTCTTGATGATGTGAAATTATTAAATCAGGATTAATGGTGTTTCTAAAAATACTTGTGCAGACACAGGTTGTTCAGTCCAATGCAGTAAAAAAGGTTAAATTATACAACATAAGCAGGAGTTCAGCATAGATGATCGTAACAGTCCCTGCTGGACTTAACACATGAATCAATGTATGACAGGGGATAAATGCAGTGGGACATTATGTGATTACTGATTCCAGCCTTTTAAAACCCTTTTCCTTTCCTTTCTTTGAAGCCTCAGACACTGACGATTATTCTAGTCTGAATCAAAGAATGGTTTGTTTTGGGAGGGACCTTGAAGATCACTGAGTTCCAGCCCCCCTGCCATGGGCAGGAGGACACCTTCTACCAAACCAGGTTGCTCAAAGCCTCATCCAACCTGGCATTGAACACTTCAGGGATTGGGCATCCATGTCTGGGCAATCTGTTCCAGTGCCTCCCCACACTCACTGTAAAGAATATCTTCCTAAAATCTAATCTAAATCTGCCCTCTTTCAGTTTAAAGCCATTCCCCCTTGTCCTATCACTAAAAAGATGAAAATCTTAAGAGGTTAATGGCTTGATCCTGCAAGGCAAACTTTTAAAAATATGGTAGATTGGAAGAGTTCTTTGTCAAAAACACACAGAGTAGCTGCCTTTGACCAAAGAAACTGTTTTCATTGTGAGTTTTAGTTTCAACTGCTCGTCAAAAGTAGATCAGCCAGTGCTGACTTAAGGCAGTGCTAAAGCTTCCACGTGACTTCAGTGACCCAACCCTTTGCCACTGCTCTTATTCCATCCACCCAGCACAATGAGTCAACTGATTGCATTTAGGAATTTGCTGTACACCTCTAATTTATTGTGCTGTCATCTCAGAAAGAAGTATTGTTGAAGAATGACATAGTCTTTCCTTTAGAACTTACTGTCCCAATAAAATGAATCACCCAACATCCAGTTCCTAGAAAACTCCACAGAGGAAATCAAATTCTAAAGAGAGTCCTTTCTTATCAGTACCAACCAAGTAAAAAGTGAATCACTGCACAGGCCTTGATGTGAAATACAGATGGCCTTGGAGTGGCAATCAAACTTTAAACGTTCACATTTCACAGAAAACATCAAGGTGGGTAGTTGGAAAAGGTTGGATTGATATGGAAGTGCTCCCACAGTTTGAAGCATTTTTTGGTTTAATGTAGTTAGCAGTTGTTTCTGGATGCAAGTAGGAGCCCAGCCAGGGCAATTGGGATTTAGATAAGGGAGATGTGCAGTCACGTGCCAGTGGCTGAGTCAGATGAGTGACAACACAGAAAATCCAGTCCAGCCTTTGCTTTGAGTCTGGCACCTACCAAAAGCGGCCTCCCAAGGAAACGTATGACACAAAGCCACGATCGGGTGTGGATGGTGAGGGCTGTGAACAAACACAAAGCTGGCTTGTGCCAAGCCCTCCCATCCATGAGGCTCAGTGTAGAGGGGTAGGCTTTCCAGGACCAAGGAGGTCCATCCTCCCCTTCCCATCCTGATAGCACCACTCGGCACAGCACGCACACAGTGTGACTCCATGGGAAAGTGGCCACGCCGCTGAGCAACTTCCCCCATTGCTCCATCAGGAACGGTGTGCTTCACAAACACTGATGTGCAAAGACCCATAACTCCTTCTTGAATGGATTTGCTACTCCAGAAGTAAGACATGAAAACTCAATGGCCCTACCATTTCCTCCAGTGCATCACAGTTAGTGTCAGAGTTTTGAAGAAAAAAATCAGTGCCAGAAACTTGAAATCCCATTACCTATGAGATCCAAGTCCACACTAGTCCTCAGTTTCTTTTTAAGAGAAAGCTTAAGGTTATTCAGCTATTCAGCTGAATGAGTAAGGAATATAATTTTCACGAGTCTTTAGAGGATATACAGAAATCAGTAGCACCATCCAAAGTTTGCCACTAACTAGCTATGGTTAGGTCACTTAAACTCTCCATTCTCCCTTATTCCTGCCCATAAAGTAAAGACAATTCTAATGACTGCCCTTATTACAGAAATACTGGAAGATTTAATGAGCTAATATTTTTCCAACAGAGGAAATATGTAAAGTACTCAGCAAATGCTGAATGTTATCACTAGTGCTGGAGCAGTGGTGGATATTAAGGGTGCCAGCCCTTTTAGCTATGGGAGACATAGAAAAAAAATCTCTTTTATTGAGATGGAACCAAAACTGAAATGGGTTCAATTCTTACAAATTTTCACAACTGCTTAAAACCCCAGATATTGTGAAGTCACACAAAGTATTTGCTGCTTTTCAAAAGCAAGAGAGTGACTCCCTCATCTCCACAAACACTTCAATCTTGCTTTTACTGCTTCCTCACATACAACTTGCCATTACGTATTTTAAAGTTTCTATGCCAGGCAAAATGAACTAGTTCAAAAGTCTTATGGAGAAGAGATTTACAAACTTGCTTGATAAATGCTGTGCTCCAGCCTAGGATGGTTTTTCTTTGCACATTAACAGATGAAAGCTACCAGAAACTATTACAAAGCACAGGGTAAGAAACTCAGGTAGTATAAAAGTACTCTTCAGTTGGCTTAGGATGAGGATCTGGACATGAACCAAGAGGAAGCTTGCCAACAGAGCTTTTCCTCAGCAACCGTCTCTTAGAGAGGCCGTTGCAATCCCAAATAATTTCCTCTATTAAACCCCTGTTCCAGCTCAGGAGTTCCTTCCTTTTGCAGTAGCAATGGGAAAATGCAACCAACAGCATCAGACCCATCTGTACAAGTAGTTTAAGTACACAGATCCATGATTAGTATTTCAATTTGTGCACTGTGCTTACCAAAGAAGGTTGAGAGCTAGCTTCAATTCATAAGGAAACATATTTTTCAAAGCCATCTGAGCTGACATGTTAACAAAAGAACACTGTCTGACTCACTGAACAAGATCCTCCTCAGCAATAAAAACCTGGGGAAAGAGAGGATTTGCATCTTGCCCAGGATGTCAACAGGATTTGCTCAATGACAGAAGACACACTGATCACTGGCAGCCTAAACACAGCACAGCAGGCATCAGCAGTTAGTCTTGTCCTTGAGGATATCTTAAATGTGTTCATCATTTCCCTCATTTTATCAATGTCATTAAGATGAGAACGTTCACATCAGCAAACACACTCATTTGGTCAAATAAGCTTGTTTGATGAGATTACACTCTGTACTGGAGCTTGCAGAACAGCACTGCTACCAGAAGGTGCAGCTCTGTGCCATCACCCCTATCATAGCACACAGGCCCCCAGGAAGTGATGGCAACTGACGTGGGGAGGTGCCCGAGGCACAGAGAGAATTGGTGTTAGTGCTCCTCTGCTGCCAGAATGCAGCCCAGGTTTGTGGTTTGGGTCATTAAGGAGCCCAGCAGATTAATGTTTTTTCTTATTTCTCCCTTCACTGCAGCATTCAGTTTCGTTGGGTTTATAGCTTTCACAGCAAAATGTACTGCTAAACACGGATGAGAAAATGTACAGTACATACAGAAAACATATCCTGTAGGGACCTTTCAACATCATTTCCAGAGATCATATTTTTCTGATTATAAAATAACTCCTCAATATCTTCAGCTGTGCATGGTGACATGACATAAACCCAACACAGTAATATCAAGGAATTTATCTGTATCTTCTTTCCTGCCACCAGCCATATGAGAATCACTACTTAAAAGCAGGTTTGGAATACAAGTATTTTGACCTCAAGTATATCAAAACACCCCCAGACAACCTCCATGCAGGATCAGCTGAGTATAGCCCCATTTCCACCATGACATGAGGAATAATGTCATTTGATCTCAGTCTTTTTATCTTTTCTAATGCTTTTGTCTCTTTTGCCTACTCCTCCTGTTACCAGGTGTGCAATATGCACCTTAAGAGATCCAGGATACATTGTCTCAGAGAAACAGCAATTAATTATTAAACCTGTCTCTATAACAGCCTTCCAGGTGTTGAGACAATCTGTAAGCTAAGCACTGATGTTTATCTCTGTAACATGGCACTACTGCATGAAACCTGTCAGCCAAACTGCTGCACAAGCCTTTTCATTTTTATCCATTTTTATTTTTTATGGAATCACCTTACAATGGAAAAGTGCCTTTTTACAGAAGAAAAAGGAACAATCTGTGGTTAAATCCTCCTTTTTGTCCACTTCTGGGCAGGCATGTGTCACCATGCAAAACATCACACTGATTTCAGTACTGTACTTATCACCTTTGCTGTGCAAGCAGTCTGGAGCTGGAAACCTGGAGCCAGGTTTAGATCCAGCACTTGCTGTTCCCAAGCCAACTCGTTTCTTGTGGGATTACACATCTTTACATCATCTGGCTAATTTTAAGGTTGTCCATGAAAGGGGAATAGAGGGAGTGAGGTCTGAGAATCTGCTGCCAGCAAAAAAATCCCCCAAAACTGTGGGGTGAGATTTTGTGCCCTGCAGTTGCCAGATGAACCTTTGGTGATTAGTTTTCCTTTGTCTGCCTTTATCAGTATTATTACAGTTATTTTTTTCATGGTCTGTACTAACACATTAAAAATCCCTCTCAGGGATCTAAAACTATTGTCCCAATCACAGTGCAAACAACCTAGAAGTTAATTAATAAACACTAGAAGAGTCCAGGTTTCTTATGGGTTTTTCTCTCATGGTTATTCAGAGGTACAAACTGAGGCACTTTTTTTTGATGCCTAACTACTGTATTTCCCTTATGAATTTTTTGGTATCTACTAAGACAAATTTTATCTGCTACTTTTCTTTCTGGCTTGTGACTCCAGGGTTCCTCTCTGCTCCAGCTGGCTGCCTACTTGCACAAAACTTGCAGGAATTCAATTAGCTTTGAGCCCACTCTCCAACAGCCAAGTTAAATCAACTGGTGTGTTAAACAGTTATCTGAGGATGTACAGAACATGATGGCCCTGTTTCCTGAGGAAACCAGACTAGCAATTCCTACTTCTAAGAGCTAATCACTTGCAATGGATGTGTGAAATAAATGGGAAAATGAGAAGATGGCAGAAAGGCTGGAGTTAGGTAATAAGAAGCCGAGCATTCTATTGTGCAAGAAAATGAACATGAGTCACAGTCCAATGCTGACAGCTGGCACCTGCTTTGCAACCAGGCAAGGCATTTAAAGGAAGGATGGGCAGCCAGCAGGGAGGTGGCAAGGTGGGGTTTGGTCTCAAATCATCTTATATGTACAAGGCAGCATGGGGCAAAACTCCACTTGAAGGGATCTAGCAGGAGATGGACAAGCTGTTTACCCCTGGATGCAAGTGCTGATCCAAGGAGACTGACGTGCCACTCACCTGGGGGCTCATCTTCCAGCTGAGCATCTCACAGAAATCTCTCTCTCTCTCCTGCTGCCTCAACCCAAATGCAGGAAGGGGAAAGCTTACTTTATAAATTCAGACATGAGGAAGTGGAGAGCTGCTCCTGTGGGAAGTCAGGAGACACAGCAACTTTTTCCACTGTTTGCAAAAGGGGCGTCTGCCAACATCCTCCATGGGGAGGAGAGGTCTTGGGGAGGGATTGTGTTTTCAGAACTTTCTTTACAAAAGTGAAATGCTTGCACTTTTCAGTATGGGGAAGGCAAAAGGAGTTAACGTGTGTTGAGAGACATCTCAACATGTTTCTGGCATTTTCTGTGTTACAGGAGACATCTGGGTTCTCACCTCTCTGCATGGGTGGGTACTGGAGGTTTGGATGGAAAGAAAACCTGAATTTAAAGCGCTTCTGTAGCATGTTTTGGCTGATGTGGGTCCACTGAAAAGCAGCAGTACACAGGTGCTGGTGCCACAATGACAGAGACAGGACAGAGCACAAGGTTCTGTGAGACAGGACTACTCACAGGTTTGGCTGTTTCATGTATCCATAGGGCAATGTCATGTTTTCCATTTGGTCACATGAAGATGATCCTGGAATAAATAAGTGTGAGAATTACTAGCTGAAGCAGTGACAAATCAGACATGTATGCTTTGCCTCTAGAAAACCTGCTTTTTTTCCTCTACCTGCAACAAGAGCACGAGCTGGCTCTTATCAGCTCTTTCCCTTTTCTAGCTCTCTGCTGTCAGAGCTACCTTGTTCCAGTAGAGTTTTTTTCCCCACTAGCTAAGCCTAATGCTTTAAGGCCTGTGAAGGCTTTAAAGCTGCTTACAGATTGCAAAGTGACCTTTTTTAGACTTCAGACTGAGATTGACTCACGTGAACTGAGTCCCTGAACATGGGGAGCAAATTGTCTTTCATATTTCTAAACTGTCAGACAGTCATTAGTTATAAATAATAAATGTCACATGGCTTGCAAAGTATATATCCAGCCTATTTAAGAATACTTAATGCTTGTGGTAAGTTTTTTACCTCCAAGTATTTTTATCTTAACTGTGGTTTCAGCCTTTGGCCTCAGAATTGCCTATGGGAGCGAAGGAGAAAGGTAAATATCATACATTATACTCTTGAGAGGTGAAGAAAAGAAAAGGGGCAAGCCAAAGACAGAACTTGGATGAGACCCAGGAGAAATGAGGATGGACTTGTGCACGCATTAGCCATCGTGGTTGCAGTGCTTTGCAGAAAGGCTGTGCTTGCTGCCTGCTTGTTGCCAGACATCAGGCAGGAAGACTTTGTGCAAGCCCCATCCTCAGCATCTGGCCTCTGGGAAAGGCAGGACAGGAGGCAGAGCAGGTCCCAACTCTTCCCAGCTGTACCCCAGTGCTGACTGCTGTGCTGGTCTGCAAGGCAGGCAGGGGTTACACAGATTGGCTCCATGAGCACAGAGCACGGTTCCTCTTTCCTCTCTCCAGTTCACTAAGCCCTCATTTCCTATGCCTCTGCTAGCGCAGTTCAGGCTGAAAAACAGACTTCGTAATGGCCAAGCTTGTTTGCTTTCTTTGGGGATGTTTATTTAATATCTCTTCACTAATGAGTCAGGCAAGGCATCAATATTGCATGTACTCAGAGACCTGAAGGCTAAGAAATACATGGATGCCAAGCACCGTCTATTTCAAGCGGCAAGTGTTTTGTTAACAGCAACAGCTAAACAAGCCAGGGAACAGCCTGAACTTCTGGAGTCAAAGCGAGATCAAAGTACACAAAGGTTAATTGGCAAGATGCCACAGGAGCCATTCTGCAGTGGGAATTTATGATTTACAAGCATACCAGGAAAAGACTGCTTTAATCACTAGCTTATTCTAAGTACTTGCCAATTTTAATACCGTAAACCACTGTTTTTCCTACTTCAGCATCAGAAAACTTCCCCTCTTAAATATAGAAACATATAATCAGATTCTTATCAAATGCTTTTCCCCTCCTTCCCCAAGAAGAGCATTAATATTATTAATAACACCATCAAGATCTCTGAGAAAGGGCTGCAGAGGATGGGGGAAGACTTTACCTCTTCCTCCCTGTCCCTATCCTGTTTTGTGCCTCCCATGATTATTGAGGGGACTACTGGACTACTGACTGCTTGGAGGCACTTGTCCCATTTGCCTGTGCTGCCCTCTGGGTTGTTTTCTCCATGACTTGGAGCTGTCCTGTGAGCACAGAACTCCCCTGATGCCCTCCCCAGTAGCCCTGTGTACCTCAATTGTCCAGCATGCTTCTTGGACAATGACTTTGCCAAAACAAGGGGGAGGGGATGTTGAGGAGCCCCCCAACCACACATCCCTGGTGGCAAGGACATGCCACCTAGAGAGTCACCCCACAGCCAAGGGAAGCTGCTGCAGGAGCAAGGCAGCAACCCTAGCTCAGCAGCTTCTGAAAATGGCATGTTAAAAATTCTATTGTGTGCTTAAATGGTATTTATAGACACCATCAATTACAGAGGTCCTCCATGCATAAATCAAAATCCATTGAAAGACCAGTGTTCTTCAAGACTCCTAAAAACAGCTCAAAAAGATGATATCACCATAGCCCTCTCCTAAATGTCATGGATTCAAGTAGATCTCTGATGCTCAGCAGGGTTTGGTTCACACTGAGGCTCAGTGCCTGACACCCGTACCTGTCAAAGATGGGAACAGAGACAGCAGGAAGCAAGCTCAGACGGACCCTTTCTGTTACAGGGAACAGGGCTCACAACTCCCTTACCTTCATGAAACAAGATTCAGTGGCATAATATTAGCACAGAATTAGTGTAGAATAAACTAGAATCAGACTCACAACCTTCAGGACTGGTAAAAATCAAAAGAGAGCACAGAAACAAAGCCCTATCACTAAGCCAAGGCAAACAGCTGACCTCTTGCTCTGTTTTTAAACTCCAACCTTCCCCTCCCTGTCTCTGACCATAACTGGGCACAGCTGGGCGCCCCTCGCTTGCCTCCAGCCAGGGGAAGGCTGAGGCAACAAACAGAAAACATATGTGAACTACAGACCTTGCTCAATGAGCTGTATGCAGTATTTTTCATTCTCAATGTGGTGGCATTCTAGGCAGTTGGTGGAGTGCTCACGGGGGTGCAGTTTCTTCAGCTAAAGCTTGCTTTTTGGTCATCTGAACCTAATTTATGCAGCTGTAGCAGATGTCCCAGAGCCAAGGACACAGGGATAGCAGCAGGCAGTACTAGTATACCAGTAGAACGAGAGGTACAGTACCTCACTCATCAGTGGATACATATGCTGTTATCCTCATTTTGACTCAGGTCTAAAATGAGTTATTTAAGGTTATTTAACCTCTTGAGTTTGGGTTTCCCTGGCTACTTGTGTTTTTATTTATGTTTACCAATTCATCAGTGCTGCTTGCAAAAATAAGATAGCACTTACAGGGTATTCTCAAGAGAAGAATCATTTTTCATTCCAAGTTTTACAGGAGCAATGGTACTAGAAGCAGAAATAAGGCATAAGTTAGTGTGACTCATTGCAGTAATGCTGCTTATTGCCTGCATAACTAACCTACAAGGGCAGAGGAATATTAAGTACCATGTAGGCCATGAGTTTCTTATTCATACAAAAACTTCACTGCAAGTTTAAGCAATGTCTGTACCTATCGTGCAACAGGGTAAGCTGCGATGCAGTTTGCTTTTTCATCATTAATGTAATTTGTTTCTATCCCTTCCTCAGCCCCTCTTTTTTTTTTTTGTCAAGTGTTCTGCAGTAAGTCAAACCACAGTCATCTTTCTTCTACAAACAAATCCAATTAGTTAATATTGTGGATGGATTAAGATTCAAGACTCCACAGAGATGCCTGGATAGAAACCTTTTAGGTTAGCTAGTTCTTATTCAAAAACACACAAACAAGGATGGAGGACAGCACCACATTTAACTTGGGGACTGGTGGGTGGAAACCACCAGATAATTAAAGATCTCTCTTTATCACCCTTGAAAAGGGTGGGTCAGATAAGCCAGGATATGACCCATTACCGGCAAGGACAGGTATGTAGGTCACTGTGTCACATGGAAAGACGCAGAGCAGAACCCGAGCAGCAGCCTGCACGCACTGGCCCAGATCAAAGGAGAAGCTGGGGACACCTTCAGAAAGAGCTCTGGCCATGGACTGGGCAACAGCAGAACAAAGAAAAACACCATGCCCAACTCTCTTCTCCCTCTGGATAGACAGATGGCCATCTTGGCTGCTGCCAGGAGATAGCTGATAAAAAAACCCCAAACCTTTAATGAAGAATTCCTAGGATTTTTTAGGGCCAGAAATAGAGAGGGTAAACAGGTGCAGGGAGTATGCAGACAGCTGCATGTGCAGCACGAGTGACTTCTGCTTGGTCCTACTCTTCCCAGAGTTCTTTCATCCAGAAAAACTGTCAAAGCAAGGAGAAGGGAACAAAGATTTCTCTCCTAAGGCATGGAACACAAATGAGGCAGATGGCAGGACTGATACAAAGGTTTCAGGCATTCAGTTTTTGGGAACAGGTTAGGAGAGATCCGAACCCAGCTTCAGCAGGGTGAGCCATCAACTAGTCTGCAGCTCTGGCTGAATAGCTGCTGTTGCTCTTGGAAATAAAAGCTGCCAGCATATAGGTGCCAATAAAGTCCACATGGTCAGGTAAGACTGATGGCATGAGATCATCCTGGAGCACCAGCTACCCAGCAGGAGTCAGTAAGGGCAGAAATGCTGACAGTCACTTCTGCACTGCTTTCTAGTGACGACTGTTCAGGTCCACGTGACTCCAGAGGGCACCATGGCTGTCACCTGCTGGGCAGTCCCCTTGATGATATGGTGCTGCACAGCAATGGTACATGACTGCTTCCCTGGATCAAGACGTGGGTATTTCAGGACACAGTATTTTAAATAACTGTTTATACAGTAACAGCTGGCTGCAGTGAAGTCATCAAGTGTTTCTGAGGTTACTTAGTACTGCAGGAAAAGTGAACAAGAATCCACCCGAGCTCCTTAACCATGGCCTGTGTCTCAAAGGGTGCCACAAAACCCATGAAAGTGGCAAGGGCTCAGCACTGCAGCAGAAGCTGCTTTGGGTGCTAGCAACCCAAGTTTTGGCAGCCTTTGGTCTAAACAGCTTGAATATTGGGGGAGAATCACACCACTGCAGAAGTCTCTTTTCCGATGAGGGTGATTAAACACTGGAGCAGGTTGCCCAGAGAGCTGGTAGAGGCCACACCCCTGCACACACCCAAGGCTGGCTTGGACAGGGCTCTGAACAACTTGATCTGGATAAAGATGTATCTGTTCATTGCAAGAGGGTTGGACTAGATGACCTTTAAAGGTCCCATCCAACCCAAAGACCTCAGTTGTACCAGCTATTCTGCCCTCATCAGAAAGGTACTGTTGCACTCTACTTCTGCTGCTACCAGCTCTGAGCAGAATGGTGCCAGTTTAGCAAGAATATCTGCCACCAACAGAGCTTATTAGAGGATAAGACCTGTCTTGTGTGAATGTTGAGTTGGAAATGCATTTTCTCTTCACACTGTAATAAATCTGAATGTTGCAACTCCCTGGAAAATAATTGTTTAGGATTGATCATAATGCAGAAACAATTTTTTGAGAGTCTGCCTGTGGAGTTTTTGTGTCATTATGAAAACAAACATTTCATAGGGAAGAAAGAAATTTATTCTAAAAAGTCCCCAAAAGTGAAAGCAAGACACTTCACCACCATCCCAACTTTGCAAAACATGAATTTCTGTAGAACTGTATTTTTTTACTGGCCTGCAGTAGCTGTAATTGGTTATTGTTTTCCTGTCCAATTCTAATCAGTATAGCAATATCCACAAGGTGTGTTGAAAAGTTACACAGCATTATATGGGCCAAAATGTACTTATAATGTATTTGTAATGACAAAAGAATGAGGTCGATGCATGTAGTTTTTTTCACTCTGGGGGGCTGGTATGAGAGATCTGCAGAAAGCTGGTGGGCACCAGGTGAGCCTGTGCTAAAAGAACTGCAGGAAGAGCTGTAGCATCACATCTCTTCTAGGGAGCAGTAGGCAATGTAAAAATACTAGATATGGGGCAGAGTGGTCATTTTGAGCAAGTTTGCATCTTAAATTGGCCTGCAAGCAGAAGGTTGAGAGAGAGCAGGAACACAAAACTGGGTTCCAGTATTAGCAAGTCAAATTGAGAGCTGACGTCAGGAACACGGTGATGATTATATCATGAATTTCACAATATTTGGTGCAGCATTCCTACAGCTCTTGCTCCTGCAAATATGCAATTACATGAAAGTTCCTACTCCCGTTTAAAAGTAAAAAAATATTTCCAGCCTTGAAAGTTTAGAAAACATTAACCAAGAACTCCAAACTAAAAAAAGTAAATAAAAAAGCACATCAAACTAATTATTGAATTCCCCCAAACTCAGGGTTTCCCAGCACACATCTCATGCTGTGTGATGGTCTGAGTTGAGCTGATAGTGCTGGCTGCTGAACTGGAGAAAATTTGATTTTCTTGAGGGGAAGGTGAATTAGAGCGGGTATCTGTTTTTAAAGATAAGAGGCTAAAATACAGTGGCTGTGTGGTTGGTAGGAAGGAATAGCTCTAGTTTTCACGTGGCTTTTTTTTGTGTGTGTGTTTGAGAGATGGAGCTAGGAGAAAGACTAAAAGTGGATCCTAGCTTTCACGACAATCTTTACTTGCTCCCTATCTTCTCCATATACTTCTTACATAGCACTACAGAAGTTTTTGGACACCTGGGAAATGCATCACTAACTGAGATATATATATACACATATACATGTGTGTGTATATTCATATATATGTATATGTGGACTTTAAATGCCTGCAACCCTTTAGTCTCCTAGGCCCTTGTAAGAAGCAAGAGCCACAATATGCAGGAGGTGCAAAACAAGAATGCAGCTGCCACAAATCCATCTTTAATCCTCCTTTAATTACATGGGCCAGTGGGACCTTAACACTGAGACAGCTCTGTGCTGCAGAGAGCTCCAGCAAGTGTAAAGGATGCAGCAGCACCTGATGACACAGGACTGTGCAGGACAGAGCGTGAAGTGAAGGCTGTAATTAGGAAACCACTACATTGTGAAGCAGGCAGCCTAATGAAAGCAGATGATGAGACCAGCTGACTGTATCTGTATTGACAATAGCCTGCTAGCATCATTAATATCTGTCGTCGTTTCCCCCCCCACCCCAGCACATCTCTGAATGTACAGAGTGAGGCAACCTCCCACACCATAATGACCAAAATCCTCAGTGAGTTGCTGTGCTGAGAACTGCCCTGAATTTCTGTGTTGTGATGGCCACTAGGTCAGTTATGGGGTAGGGGGCGGGGGGAGAATTTAATCTCTGGGCCCACCTATGGCAAAGAGCCAAGAAAGGATGGCTGCATCCTACTCGTGCTTCACACTTGCTCCCTCATGTGTGAAGGACGTGGAGGAAATACAGAAAATACAGCTAGGCAGTGATAGATGCAGAGGAGTAGACTGTACTCAATCCCAGCAGAAAGATAACAACAAATGCAAGGCACTTCCACAGAGCTCTTCCTCATCAGGCTTAAAATGCTCCTCACTCACTTTAGTGAATTCATCACTCCTGCCTCTTCTGAGAGGGGGTCAGAGTGCAATGACCTGTTGTCCTCTCTGGAACACTGTGGCAGAGGAAGAGAGCAAAGTGCTTCTTTGAGGCCTGACACATCGGTGGAAAATGAGTCTGCTAATTTTCAGTGCTTAATTCTGAGAAATTCAGCTTATATGCCTCAAAAAGACCTTTGGAGATCCCTGGCTGATCTGTCCCTTGCATCTGGTACCCTATCCTTTTTTTTTTGTCCCCGAGAGCATTTTGGGCAGTTTGGCTTGGAGAAGCTGACAGCTTCTCTGTGTATGCTGATGGACTAGCCCCCTACTTTTCAGCTTAGCTGTTAATGCAGTGGTAATACATCCAGGAAGAAGCTTGCCCTTTTGCTGCCCTTGATGCACCTAGACTGAGCCTACAGGATTTTGGGTCTCCAGAGCTCTCCGTCTAGCAGCTTGTGAAAACATTCTGAATTTACTACCCTTTTAACCAGCAAAGAAAATAAATCTTCCTTGCCATAAATGCTAATGTTGGTGCACTGAGAAATCCAAAGGGAGGCTGCAGAGGGAGAGAGAAACATTCCCCATGCAATGATTAAAGTGCCAGTTCATGAAAGCTGACGTCAGCGCGTGCTTTCAGGGTGGCAGAGCGCTTTGCATTTATCCTTTCCTTGTTTGTGCTCCATCTGGATGGACTCCAGTGGAAAAAAAAAAAAAGAGGGAAAAGGAGAAGCTAATGCCTTTCTAATACACTTCTGAATTCCTTCGGTTTCACACAGGGAGCAGGCTCTGAAACATCTAACTTCTGCTTGCCCAGCTCAGTGAGATAAAAGAAACCGAAGGCAGCTGGAGCTTGGGCCAAACTAAATCATAATTAGATTGTCATAGCAAACAGTCAGCTGGGGCAGCTCAAAGGCAGACCAAAGGAGAGCACACGGGTAAGTAACATCTTAAGATTTGATAACTTGCAGGGACAACCCTGTTTCCCATCATGAAGATTCATCTCAACCCACAACTGTTTAATATAAAGTTACGATGATTCGAAACTCAAAAAAGCTGCACAAAAAAAGCTACAGGTTTCTGCTAAAAATGGTCTGGTGGGAAGACACCCAAGAGCAGTTCCCCAACTCCATGGCTGGGGTAGAGGATAAGCACAGCCAGCACTAGGCTTCTTACTGAAGCAGATTCCCCTTCCCCAGGATCAAGCAGCACAGGGAGTGCCACAAACTCCCTTTTCCCGTAACTTTTTTTTTTATTTCTGAGCTGCTGTTGGAGTCAGTGGGAAAGGCTTACCCAATCACTGTGGTCACACACATGATGCAACTGCTCCAACAATTACACTGCAGGGTTTCTTGCTGAAGATGGCTCCTGATAATTTGGTTTTACAGCTACACACTGGTACCGTCGTGCAACAGGGATGATGATTGGGCACAACTGTGGTTTTGCTCTGTGGTCACTCTCATAGCTAGCAAAATTACTTGGTAGAGACAGCTCATGTTGATCAATACAGGAGTTAGCTTGGCAGTAAAAATGTCTCTTAAACACTGAAATAACAGCTTTGCATTTACTGGAACTCTTCAAAAGAAACAACTTTTCCTTCTCCTCAGACATGATGATGATTTAGTGTTAGTTCCCATTTCAAAAGTCAGGATGGCAATATTAAAAAAATCAAAAGGTTCCAAGTAAGTAATATTTTTCAACTATATGCTTTCAACTGGAAAATAAGCCAAAAGCCAAACATCCTGCATTGCTTGATATTCTGAAACTAAATAGCCTTTAAGATAACATTCTGAATGAACACTTTCACTTTAGTTCCACTTTCCCCCTCATTTTTCATTCATCGAGTAAAAAATGAAAGACAGACCAACAGCACAAGAAAAAAATTTCCATTTCATGAACCTAATTTCTTCTCAATAGCATCCACTTTTTCTCTGTTCTGGGGGACGTACCATCACTATGTAAACAGATCTGAGATGGGACCCCTGAAAATCCTGACCCTTGCTACTCTACTCAGTGTGCAAGGATCCCTTGGGAGCCCGGTGTAACCTGCAGCCTTGCACCTTGCAGGCTGGAGGTGGAACCTGGCGAGCTAATTACTGGGTGTGGAATGCAGGTGGGAGCACGATGGGAGGGCAGTGAATTTCCCTGCCGTCTGCATTCCCCACCCCGCGATACTCAGGGCCTGAGCTGCCTCCGCAGCGCTGCCAAGCGCTCGGTGTCTCTGCGTGTAAATGGAGCATCGGGCGGACCCGATCCTCAGCGGAGTTCGCTGCTCCCCACCCCTCTCTCCCCCCTGGAATAAACTGCCAATATTTTGCCCTATTTGCATTCAGTCTAAGGCGAAAAACAGGCGTTAGGCTGGCAGAGCCACCAGTCTCTCTGTGCTAGTGATCGAGTGATAAGTTGTGCAGTGGTTACACAACTGGGCTGGGTCTGTGGAGCCAGGACTGCTGGGTTTAATCTCCCGCTCAGTCATTGACTCATCACGTAGCCTGGAGAACATCATTTCACCTCTCTGCACATAAATTTCATCATCTTTAGTTGGGGGGTAATAAGGCTATCTCACAGGAATGTTAGGACACACAAATTACCCTCATAAATATTTGTGAAATTCTCTAGATGATGCTTCGACAAAGGCGTTAAGTTCTTTGGTGTTGAATAAGTAACAGCCAGGGGAATATCTTAATTGTCAGGCTGGCTTATTTACTTACCTTGTACCAGAGACTTCTGGCAGCTGTGACAAAAGGGTATCTCAGGTAGGGGAAAGGGTGAAGAGATTGTTTGACTACTGCAGTAGGAGCAGCAGCAGGAAAAGGTCAGCTCCCGCCACAAAAATAAGTACGTGATAGATAAATGTTGTGTCAAAGGCTAAGTGGCATTTGTGGCATTTTCAGCTCAGATGCACAAGCAGCTTATGCAGATGACACAGTGATGCAATACGTATGTCTAATCCTGTTAACAGTGTTCCACAAAGTCCCATGTCATTTCTTCAGAGTACACGCTGAACCCTGGGTTTAGACTTTAAAAGCAGTCAGACACCTGAAGTTCTGCTTTTGTGCCTCCCCAGAGGTGTTATTTCTCTTGCCCACAGTGATCATCTCTCTGCCTGTCCTCCACCTGAGGCTGTCTGGGAAGCGCAGCCTGGGAACGTCAGCACCTCTGATCCCCAGAGGGTCTGGGATGAATACTCAGGGACTCTCTGTGATTCATGCAGTCACTCAGTTTGGCTGTGGGATGTTTAGCAGCTGCTGCAAACCCAGGCCCTAGAGGCCGTACTTGCAGACAGGCAAGGCTTCTGAGGATTCCATGTCTGTGCTGAAGTAATACAAAATGGTTGCTGAGAGAGCTAAGGAGAGAGACAACCTGGAAACTTTCAGAAGATGCAACCTTGATTTTTGTTGTCTAATCCATCCCAGCTGCATCCTCCCCACTTACTCCTAACTCCTGTGTTTTACTCTGATGTGAAAGCTGATTCAGAGGATACCTGTGGGCAGCCTGACAAGTGCAGGTAAATCCCTCGTGGGTGGAGAGCTGCTGAACCAGGCAATTCCTGTGTCTTTAACCAGTGCAAGAACACAGAAAGTACCTTCTGCCTCATCCACCTGCTGTGAAGCCCTTACACAAGGCCCAACTTCCCTGCCATGGTTAAACTGAACCACTGCTGAGCAACCCTGGCTGCTGTTTCACTTTGGGGATTATCTCCTATCCCTACCTAAGCCCATTGGGGCCCTCAGGTGGTGCTTTCTGTCACCTAAGCAACACAAATGGTAGGGTTTTCCTCCATGGCTAGTTTTTAACACCAAAAGGATTTTTTATAAAATCTTTGATCATTATGATAGAGATACTTTGAAGGTATCATGTCCCTTTTCTTTACAGACAGAATAATTTTATACCAATGAGAAATCACTCTTAGATGTCTGGAAGCAGCTGGTTTCTCCAGCTGAAATAACTCACTCCAGGGTCAGCAGAAGGAATTCCTGGACTGCCTCTCATGGAACCATGTCCCTGCAGCACCCCTAGTCCAAAGGGACTATTAAATCCTTCTTGTGGGGAGGCAGAGGGCCTGGAAACGACAAGCACCCTACCACAGACACACATTCATGGATCCCATACTTCATCCAACAGAGGACATCGGCACATTTCCATACCCAGCTTCTACAAATCCTGCTGAAGGCCTGCAATTAGGGAAAACCCATACAGTTCAGCAAATGACATTTTCTCAGTGAAATTAATGCGGTTGTGACTTCATCATGAGTGACAGTTTTACAGGTCACAGAAATGGAAAGACATAAGGAAGCTTCCTGCAGCCAGTGAGTAGTTCTAACCACCCCTTACATAAGCTCACCTGGTGTTTAATTGGATTTATTTCCTAAAACTGCTCAAGCCCTGTGCTTTTCTGTCTTTTCCCTTGGTGTACTGTTCTCTCCAATGGTCAAAACCAGAAAAATTTTTCATTTGTGCCAGAATGGTCATCAAAAGCAGCTAAAGTTAATAATTTTCAAAATGAGTAGGAGAAATCTACCATTCTCAGAAAGACAGTGAAACATCTGATGTCCACCAAAGTTAAGTGGTGGCAAGGACAGGTAAATGGAAGATACTCAGCATGTGATAAGTTAAAATGGGACAGACTTTCTTCTTCTTCCACCACCCCTTTTTAGATACAGACTCCTGGACTACTGCTAGAGATGCTTCTCAGGCCCTGACTGAGCAACTGGGTCCTTGGAACAGAATTATTTTTAACACAATAGTTCACAGGAGCATCCCTCCCTGTTGTGCTCAAGGATCTATGATACCCAGAAAACGTGTTTTATTTAATTAATATATGAACTTTTTTATGGACAGAATTTTTGTTGTGCTTGTCCCAAAATCCCAGATACCTTCCTTATAAAAAAATATGCGGGGGGGGGCAGGAAGAGCAAGCATTGCAAACCTATGATCCTTCAATAGCAATTCTTTAAATACTCCAGGGAGCATGAATCACAAAAATGAAGAGTTGTAAAAATCCAGAGCTTTTTCTTTCTTTTGGTGGGGTTGTCTCACCTCAACAGTTCAGCTAAATATCCCTCAAAGTAACAAAATTCTTGCCCAGATGTCCCAGGCTATCACATACTGCCTAGCTGTTAAAATGACATCATTTGTCATTAGCACATCTCACCACCTAGAAGGCGGTGGGAGGAAACATTTGGCAGTCTCCAAAGCCACGCAAAATTCTCTGCAGATGTTTTTTCCTGAACTTTCCCTCTCTTCCCTAAGTTTACTGAGCACCTAAACTGGACTTCAGGGCAAACTGACCCTAGACATTACAAAGCAGAATGTAGACACTGTACCATGTTGACAGAAAGGTTCATCAGCAGTAACAAAGAAGGCCAGAATTTAAACTCCAGAACTGCTGAAGCTGCAGGCAAATATTTGCCAACACTTGTCAGGCTTCATCTCTTCCCTGTTTGAAGAACAGATTATTTCTCGAGACCAGGGAACAGCATAACATTTACTCCCAATGTCCTTCTCCACAACCTGAGCTGTTGGCCAGTACCCACAAAGGGCCTTTGGACAGTGGTCACTCATGCAGGCTGAGCTGTGGCTCTTCTCCAGAGGGAGAATTCATGAAACCTGTTTTCTCAGGGTGTTAGACAATCACTTCATACAGAAGAGGTGCTTTTCAGTGGTGGGCAAGACCACCATTGGCCAAAGCAAAATCCTTGGCTAAAATGGCATCCAATTCATCCATTTTTCCATCCAGATTTGAAGTTCCTTCTAAGCCTCCCTTCCTGTGTGCTTCAGTAGGCAATCTGTCTATTCCACATCCACTGAGGCAAAATGCCATAAGGGCATTTGAAACCAAGGTCATGCCATTACATAAAAAAAAGGAGGGATGGACAACTGACAGGTAAGATTACTTCCTGGTTTAATGTGATACTGAATGCAAAGTATCCAGACCTAATTGGTTGTCATTCATTCCAGATTAATGTTACCTCTGCTTAACAAGCATGGAGGGAGCGTTCAGCAGTAACATCTTTGTGGAAATAATTTTGCTCCTGGAACAGCTGCAAACTGCACAATCCTTGATTTTTTTTTTTTTTTTTTTAATGCCAGTGCAGTTCACCACATTCTTTAGTCTACAGAAGAAAGATGCCAGAAGATACTTCCACAGACTGAATAAGAAGCCCGTCAATCCCTGCTCCAGCTCCTGCTGTATAAGTGTGTTCAAGCTACACCAAAGCTACAGAAAGCAGGGAAGTCTCCTGTTGCATTAGCAGAACAGAGCCAATCAAACTTAAGCTTGATGGTTTCCCAGCTCCCAAAAGCATCAGTAAAGGCAGTATTCCTTACAGGGCTAAATGCCACAGGGAACTGCAGTCCAAAGCAGATTCACCCAGGCTCCTGCACAAGAATTATTTCCGCTCTAGAATCCTTCAGGATAGCGAATGAGCTAAGAACCATCTTTCCTCTCACTTCCCAACTGGCTGCACTTCTTATAATTTAGAACAAAAATTTATCTTCCTAAGTGAGAAAAGGAAATGTTCAGTTATTCTAGCAGAGGGCACAAGCATGAAACCCAAGAAGCACTTGTACCCCTTCTCCAGGCAGGACAAACCTGATGTGAGAGACTGCAGCATTTTGTGACTCTAATTCATGCTTCAGGACTCCCACCCTGCTTCCTGCATGCACACATGATTTAGAAAGGTAAACCAGCACTGAACTACTGTTCTTGAGTTTCCTTTGAAATACCTAATGCTGATGAAAGGTTCTGTAGAAAACTATTATCTTTTTACTTCTTCCCAAAATGAGAGTTGTGTGAGCAGTGGCTATCAAAGTTCCTGTAGGGAAGATGACTCACAAGAACAGCATTTAGGGATGAGAAGAGATAGCATGCTTTGGATACTTGCTCAGGTTCCTCACATGTGAGGCTTATGTTTTCCAATGTGTCTGAGGTGTAGCTGCTATGGAATAGACTGAAATCTTGGTTGGAGGCCGTGTTTGCTTCCATTTCCCAAGCTAAATAAGTATCAGGTAGATACTTAATGACCCACAGTGAAGACAGGGACAGGAAGAGCAGCCTGTGCTGTGCTGGAAGAAGATGCAAGTGCTTCTGTTCTACATTCTAAATACATCCCCATTTTGTGCTGCCTGTAGAGCACACAGACACTCATCTGTGGGTAAGATGCAGGTAAATAAAAGTCCTACTATAAATATCCCTACCTTTGAGAGCAGATCAGAGCAGAGGTGAGAGCAACTATGGCCTCTGAAACCTGACTATGTAACTTGTACTCTGCCCAGCTCTTTTTACCTTAGCAAGGACAATGACAGGAGTGAAATGGAAAAAGGAGGAGTCTGAATAGCTTTTGCATGCATAATAGTAAATTTAGGAAACCCAGAACACCTTCTTCTTGGAAACAATATAATTTTCTACTCATTTGCATTTCTGGAGTGGAAATGCAGTACATATCACAAAAAACTGCACCAGTGCAAACATCACTTTGGCTTCAATAAAATTAAAATGTAAAGTATTTAACACAGGAAATAAGAAAGATATTGGGAAACAAGATCACATGGAACTTGTGAAGTATCTTTTGTACTAATAGATTATACGAATTGGCCCGCAGGTTTAAAACAAGGATAATCTAATTTCCAAAAAGGTTGATCTCTCAACTCCTGATCAGAATTTTTGTCAAAAAAACCAAACCAAACCCAACAAACCGAAAAATGAAAAACAACTTTGCAAGCTCTTCTATGGATAACAGCTGTGGAGCCGCCAGCCTGGGAGACCTGAACACAACAGAGGTCCTTTGAGAAGGGTGGCTTGCAGGTACCACATTTTTTTAGACCCCCTTACTACATACCAGCAAAAAATTCCTTCATCAGGAAGGCTCATTCTGGAACCAGCTGCCACAGAGGGGAGGGCAGGAGGATACAGGACTGTCCCTGGACTATTTAGCCCCGGAGGAGAAGCGACAAGTATGGCCCAGCTCCCCACCAAATCCCAGAGGGAAAGAGCCTGGAGTCCAAGGCAATGCAGAGCCTGCAGTAATTCTGATGCCTTAGGTTTTAACTTTTACATTTCCCAAATTCTGTACTGCCTAGTGTGTAAGTGAAACTTAATTCAGCCTGTTAGCTGCTGCTTTCTCATGCTGGTTAGACATAACAAACCCTCTCTGGGCCTGAACTCAAGGACACCTTGTTGTCCCAGGCCCCAAAATGTGTAAACTAAAAGCCTTTGAAGAGGAGTGGAAAACTTGGGGTAATTACATCATTATCTGAAATTATAATTGGAGAATTAACCCTGATGTGCAAATGGACCACACTTTTAAAAGTGTGAAGAATCGATGACCCAGGGTCCATCTTGGATGGAGCTCCTTGGAGGCTTTTGACTGCCCAGGGTGTACCTTTGAGGGCCCTTCAAATAAATACCTGCTTTTATTCTCTTATTTTTGTCTAGCCTCTGTTTTCAGGTAGCCACTTCAAGGCATCAATTCTATCAGGGATGTCACGTGGATCCAAGTTGCTCAGAAGCCAGCTTAAAGATGTTCCCATTGTGCTTGCCCATGTAGAATCACCTCAGCACCTTCAATGCCATGGTCTTGCTGCATCTAACATGTGAAACTGCAGCTGCTCTTTAGCTCACTTACACCTCACTATTGAGGAATACCAGGCTGCAATCATGGACTTGTCTCTAACATTTTAAATACAGGTTTATAAGAGAAAAGGATAGGTGCACAATTAAGAAACCAAGATGCATGAACAGGTGTTCTTGCTTTGTGCAATCAGTTGACATCCTCAGCAATATTCATGAAACACAGAATTGGATCCCAGAATGAAAAAGCTTTTAACCCTTTGTTATAGTTTTAGCTGGGACTGAGTTAATATTTTTCATAATAGCTGGTTCCGTGCTGTGTTTAGGATTTAGTACAAGAATAATGTTGATAAAAAAAATCAATATTTCAGTTGTTGCTAAGTAGTGCTTGCTCTAAACCAAGGACTTTCCAGTTTTCTGTGCTTTGCCAGCACAAGAAGCTGAGAGGGAACATGGCCAGGACAGCTGATGTGAGCTGACCAAAGGGATATTCCATGCCATAGAACATCATGCTTACTATATAGACATGGGGAAGTAGTCCAGGAGGGGCTGATTGCTGATCAAGGATTGGCTGGGCATCAGTCAGCAGGTGATGAGCAATTGTATTGTGCAGCACTTGTTTTTCTTGAGTTTTATTCCTCTCTCTTTTTTGTTACTTCCCATTTCATTACAATTATTACAATTTTACTTTATTTCAGTTATTAAAACTGTTCCTATCTCAACCCATGGGATTTATCTTTTTACAATTCTCCTCCTCATCCCACTGAAGGGGACAGAGGGGCATTGAATGAGCAGGTGTGTAGTACTCAGTTGCTAGCTGACATGAAACCACAGCAGACTTTGGAATTCATCCTCCACCTGACTGGTGTGCAGAAGATAACTCTACAGTACATTACTGATCAATGTTATTTGGCCCAAAAATCCCTGGGCAACCAAGAAGCTTCATTCATATCCAACAGGTGTTTTATTCTGTCACCCTCTGTGTCACGCCAGAGAGTACCCTCAGCAGAGAAAGATATTCCACTTGTGTTACAGAGGGGTTATTTTAAGGTTGTCTTCTGTGTCAGCCTTACGTTGGTGTTTCTTGGTTCTTCTTCGTGACACAACCCAGCCAAGTAAAGAACCCACCAGGACCCCGGCTACTGCAGTCACAATGACAGCCCAGTAGGGGACTGAAGGTTCTGTTTCCTCCAAGATGAGATCTGAATTTCCAAATCCACTATTTCTTCGTGTGGAAAGAAAAGGTTTCTCCTACAAAGGGAGAGCAAAGGCTTTATTGACCACAGACCACTCAATGGGCAGTATTAGAGTAGGCCATTGCCCATTCTCAGAGAGGAATGGTAGACCTTTCGACAACCTGCTGGTTTTGCCTTCTCTCTGTCTTAGCCCAAACACTCTCCTGCTCTATTGCCTGAAAATTCTGAGAACACAAAATAGAAGCCACCTCAGAATCAGGAGTGGTGGCATCTCTCTCCAATTTCCTTGTTGCAAATAACCAAATGGAAACACACAGACTCATGAGAACTGGCTTTTATGAGAGGCTTTCCACTCTAGTGAGGATAAAGTTTTTTGTCTTAAATATTAAGTATATTTCCCTCTCTGTAACAAAACAAGAGTGTATTTTAGCTATTTGTAGCGCTCACAAAAATACTCTTTTAAAGAGCTTTACCAGTGCGAAGAAAGGAGAAAAATAGAGATAATTAATGGAGAGAGCAGCTTGACCTTTACTTACAGGGTTTGGACACCTGAGTTTTGATCTGTCATGGGTAAAGTTGTTGTAAGTCTGTTTTTCACCAACTGGCTCCAGCTGAAGAAGAAAAACCAATGTTAAACATAATGATGAATTTTTTTCTTCTCAGACTCTCTTGGCTCAGACAGTTACAACTTCTTATCCAATCTTTTGGTGCTTGCAGTAACGAAGAAGTGTGGTAGAAGAAGCACAAGAAAGTTTGCAAACATTTTAACAGTCATGAACTGAAGGCATTGAGAATCTCATGTACTGGCTGCAGAATAACTCCCTCAGAAGCAAGGACTAGGATAAGACTTTATTCCTTTTGCATTGCTCTGAATACAACAAATTTTAAATGTTCCACTAAAGCAAAGTGGTTCACTATTACACCCAGTTCTGCCATGTACTCATCTCAAATGGCAGTATAAACCACAAAGGAGAACACCCACATGAGAGATATTAGACATATGGCTTAGCACATCACTTAAAGAAAGGTGCCTATGTGTCATGGTGATGGGAGCTGCTTCAGAAATGACAGAGCTACCGAGAGAGGATGGGACAGTGCCAACCTTTGCAGTCTTCGCTCAGACAACAAATTCCCTGCAAGTTTTAGCTGAGGCTGGGTTCACAACCTTGCTAGAAGCAAGTTAAACAGAGCCTTTTATCCTATCAGTTGTCAGCTAGGCTGCAATAGCTGACCACAGGCTCCCCCTGAGCCCATTTCCAGCTCAAAATATGCCCAGGCTAATAGCAGGCACTTGTGCTTGGCTAGGAGTGCACATACCACTGGTTGCCATAGTTAAGCTAACGAGTAGAGGCTTGCTCAGTCATGTTGACTGAAGTGTTTACAACAGTTGTATGGACATGCCTGAAGTAATGACTTCAAGATTGGTCCACAGAGAACTGCAAAGTTGTCATCCAGCACTTCTGGGAATACAGCACAGAGGACGGCTGTTGCTTCTGCTTTTGTCCATATAGGCATTTACTGTCCTCAAAGGATTAAAGTGTCAGCTGTGTGCTGAAAGGAAACAATACAGCAACAAGCCCAACACAACGTGGAAAAAACAAATTCTGTCCATAAGATTCTCATATGGAAACACAGGGAATAATTTTCTCTCTCTAGTTCATTTCTAATAAAAAAAATTAAAAAATAGAAAGAAGCTAGCAAAGACTGTAAAATAAAAATAAATGAACCACAGAAAAATATAACTAGGAAAGAGAAGAAAGCTAACAAGTGAAGAGAAGATAAGAAGCAAGACAGGATGCCAAGTTTTGCTGATTGTTGTAGGGTCCTGATGGACTCTTTCACGACTCCTAATCACTTGGCCCACCCACCAGCTAATGCAGTGAAGACTGAATTTGGTTGTTTTGTTGCAGCTTAAAGGGAACAGCTCAGTTATTTGTATGATGTGTGGCTCATATCTTGCAGCATTCTGCCTGCAGTGCAACTGGTTATTTGCAGATAATTGTAATTCTTCCCATGCCAGGGCACTTGGTAAGGATTCTGGCACAGAGCCCAGACAAAAGATGATAAAATGCAAAATTCTGTAACCATCCATGCTTACTTCATCTCTATGCAACCTGTTCTTCAGGAGCATTAGCTTCTGAGCTTTGAAGATGACAGTATCCTCAAGTCCATGAGCATACAGGACAAGTTCTGGAAGAAACCCACAGCTCCTCTAGAGCACGTGGCAAGTGTGGAGGCAGAACACAAGCCAAAAACTCTGTCCATGTGTCTCTTCATCTTGGCCAAAGACCTAACAAGGTGGGTTTGGCACCAGAGGAAATCCCTTAAGACACCAGAGTCTTCTGACTTGAGAGAGCAGGAGTACACTTTGTCTTGCATGAAGCAAGAAGGGCAAAGAACATCACGGCAAGGGAGAGACTCCATAAGCCATCCCAGTCCCTGCATACCCCCACAGTGGCCAGGCACAGTCTGGCCCTTTATGTGCACTGACAAGAATCCGTGTCATTTGGCCATAAGCCTGCAGCCTGCTGAGCTTTTCAGGGAACAGGGAAACAATACAGCCTTACAGTAAGCTTGCACAGCCTTGCCGTACAAGGACTGCAAGGGAAAAGCAGGGATGTGTTACAAGTACTAGATTTAAGTAGTAAACAGTAATATCTTCAGTTGGCATAGACTGACAGATCTCCATGGGAGGGAATAGCTGTGCTTTGCATCGGTAAGAACCTGATCCCTGCCACCCCAGTGGAAAGCTTTATGTCAATATCCTTACAGCGTAGGAAATGAGTGACAGTCTGGACATAAAAAAAAAGCTGGTGGCATAGGAAAAAAGAATGATGGTGATTCAGGAATGAGTAATGGCCAGTAGGAATACCACATGGCAACGGAAACCCAATTTAAGACTGCCATATGCCCAGGTACCGTCTCTTTTTTTTTTCTTGAAACCTTCAGCCATGCTCAATTTGAATTTTTCTCCATTTTCCTGGAGTTTCTGGCCCACCATTAGCCCTGTTTAAACCATGAAGCAGGGCGAAGTATACCAGCCTGCTGTCACCTGGAGTCCCAGGCAGGGAAGCCTGATGGAAAACAGGCAGATTTGCTGTGCATGCACAAATCAGTTACTCTGAGCACGGGCATGTGCTGTACATTCTATGACCCTGGAGCTGCAGCTCATATGCTATACTGGGCAACTGCACAGACTCCTGCCCTGTGTTTTCCAGTCCTTCTGCTCAAGCTCATTCTGGGGTATCCTGTAAGTTTCTTATCTTGCTCAAACTTTTACTTGGATGGAAAAGAAATTCCCCTCCATTTATTCTTGTTCCTTGTACAAACAAGAATGCAGGATTTCTGCTAGTGCAATGTGTTTGGGTGCTGGTGTTTACAAGACAAGGGGAGGAAATGTTGCTGTGGCATGAAAATGCCATAGTCTTCCTTCCAACATGGGGAAACATTTCTGAAAGCAACTGTGACCTTGGAGTTATCAAGTCTAGCATGTGCCTCTTACACCTTCTTCCAACACTATTCAAAAGCTATCATCTCCCCACAAATGACAGATGGAATGTGATTACAAGCATCATAAGCTTGACTTCAGCCCCCCATTAGTTTTAGTGACTCTACTAAAACTGCCTCAGATACAAGAGTGGGTGGTACAACATGTCCACACTATTAATGGCAGCAAAAATTCAGTCACATATATGTTTTCCTAATAAATATAACAGAATTCACTGAAGAAGGGCAAGCTCATTGAACAGACGTTTTCAGCAAACCTACAGAACTGAATGTTTTAACTGTTTAGACTGACTTTTTGTTTTGATGCAAGTTATTTACCAAACCAGAAAGGAAATTTTCATTACATTAAGGCTCTCAGGACTTCTCATTTTGAAAGAGCAAAGACTTATGCTGTTTCATGCAACATGATCACTTTGGATTAGGTTCCTAGGCAATGCAGAGTGAGAAGAACCTCAGAGCTGAGCAACCCCCTCTTGTTAGGATATCAGTTTTATGTCTTGCTTACTCTTTTGTTTCAGACACTTTTCATAATCTTTTGTAGATACTGCTACCACAAACACATAGGGATCTAAGTTGTAACTCCTTACCATATTATTCCAGAGAGCCATGGCCATCTCAGCATAGCCTCTTACACTGAAATGAAAGCAGTCTGCAGCAAAGAAACTCATATCTGGCTTGCTCGTCTGCAATAAAAGCAAAAATGTATTTCTCAGCAGATTTCAGTCTCTGAGATCTGAGATATATCAAATAGTGTACTGTACTTGGTACACCCACTTCACAATTTTGGTATCTTCCTAAAGGCAATATGCTCATGTTTTCACACTAAGGTAAAAAATAAACTCAGGTACTCCTAACTATGGGCTGATTACTGCACATTGAGACCTTCTGTGTAATGCAGCCTGCTCAACTTCACACAGAAATTTTCATAACAAAACTAAACCTATCATAAAGACAACAGTCACAGCTCTTACATGGACACTGCCATTGACTCACATTCCATGCTGCACAGAGCTGACAGAAAACTGCTTATTATTGCTTTTTAAACTTCTGTGACTCAGACTTCCAGTCTTTCAGGTGTTGAAATTTCTTCTGAATTTCAGATAATAATAAAAATGGTGGGCTTATCCAGCTGTGGCAAATGTCTGTCTTAGGGGGAATTTGCCTCATCACTACCTGTATGTTGACTATTGTTCAACCTTGTAGGCTGCCACAAAAAAAAAAAATGGGGATAGTATGAAAAAAGGATCAATACTATGCAAAACTGGGTTGTTTTGACCAGGATTCTGGATATTTGTATCCCAAACTACACAGCATACATAATGCTAAAGCTGGAGAAAAGGAGAATCAGTGTTTGGTTTCAAAGGCTGCTTCCTGTTTCTAGGCTTGGATGAGTCACAGATTGAAGTGCTGGTCTCCATTTGAAGACAACCTGAACACATTCTGTAACCTAAATTGGGAAGCTGTGGCGAATGCCAACCAACCACCTCAACAGAGGAGGCAACACGCAGTTTAGAGGAAGTCAGAGGGTGCCTTGCTTATGGGTGCACATTATGAATGTTTCCTAAAGCCATTTTGATTCACAGGCAGCACTGTGAATCTTCCTGTCTTCTTGTGAGACTTCCTGTCTTCTCCTCTCTCACTCTTACCACAGATTCCACACTGAGCCACCAGACCGTGCAAAGAGAAGGAAACACACTCCTTGTGGCATGGATCTTACTGGCTTAAGAGAAATCCTGATACTGGCCCCTTGTATAAAGGGAAAGCAAAAGAGGACTCACACTATCCAGGGGCAACAAGGTGTTCCGGAAAAAGGGCTGCATAACCACTGCAAAATCCTCCCGCTGCTCGTACCGACCGCTGCTGATCAGCCGCGAGGCTTCAGCCTGGACGCCGTGTAAGCAGTGAAAACAGACTTAATCACAAGGCTCATCTAACATTTGTCAGCTATCAGAAACATGCAGATTACACATCTTTCAGTGTAGGAAGCCGTAACTTGTTAGTGTAAATCCAGCTAAATGTTATAAAGCAGTCAAGAAAATGGCTGAGAAAATAATTTGGTTCGTGAAGAGATTTTCATGAGGAAAATGCACAGAAGCTGGGTTAATTCAAACAAAAGTAAAAATATAAAATACATAAATTGCTTAATTAAAAAAAAAAAAAAACCAGAAAAAAAAGTAGTTCAAACCTTACTTATAGAAACCAAAGCTGCACAACTGCAATGAGATTAAAATTTACAGAACATTATAAAAGAGGAATAAAGCCAACATTTTTCAAAGTGGCAAGTAAGTCCAGAATGCCAACTTGAGGCTGAAGTGCCCTTGATTTTTTCAGAAAGGTGTGCTTGAATTAAAATAAAACTTAAACATTGAAAAATTACCTGCCACTTCCAAAAATTGTGGTCACAGATATTCATACAAATAAAAAACACCATCTCATTGTAACTTGCCATCTCATGCTCCTGGTCATATCTCAAAACATTTCTAATCCCTCTTCCTTAGTTAAGGAAAATGACCCCTCAAGTTAGGCTTATACAAGCATTATCCAGGGTGAATTCCTTGAGCTTTGTCAGATTCGTTGGACAACAGCCACTGCCAGAGCCAGAATGGAGAACATAATGTGATCTGATACAGTGATTCCTGTATTCATAAGAGCATCGATGGAAAAAGCTTCTGCTCCAATGGCTATTTATAGCCCCTGTTAATTTTGAGTGAATCTTTCGCCTGAGGCCATGAAAAGTTACTCTCAGATATTAAGCTGGCCCATGCTTGGTTTACTTAATTTTTTCTGCTAAGCTGTTTCACAAAACAGCTGATGCAAGGTCATTTGTCACTCTTGCAGTGACATGTTAATTCATGTGAGCTGCTCATTGGGCTCATAACAGACACATATCAACAAAGCAGCCATCAGTACTGACTCCTTTTCGGCTGTTGAAACAGCAGCTGGAAACAGCACTGGTCTCCATCTGCATCCAGCTCTGAACTGAGGTCAAATCATAAGGCAACATGGAAAGACTTGCACTGCTGCTAACTGGTTAGCTGGGTAGGATTTTGATTAGGCTGTAGCCAAGCTGTTTTCCAGCCATCCCGCTCTGTACTGCTGAGGATATGCATGAGAGGAAGACCAGTGAGGGAAGCAATACAAAGAGACACAAGTGAAGATGACCAGTTACAGAATCAATGCATTACCTGAAAATCTCTGTTAACTCTCTTAATTTCTTGTAATTCAGAAGAATTTTCCTCTGGGTTTAAGAAACATGGGCAAATTTTCCTTCAACAAAAGAAATAACTAGAATTAAAAGCCAGTCTAGACTAGTCTATTCACAATTCTTCAGCAGTGTGTGTCAGCTTCAAGAAGCTCAGGATAGGTGCTCAAAGCTCCCATGCAGAAGAGAGAGCCACCTTGGTGGCTTACAAGTGGACAGATACTTCAGAAAAGAAAAATCTCTATTGACTTACTTCTCAAAACGAACACTTGTCACAGCCAGAAAGAGCTGCATGATCCATAACTCTTGAGCCAAACACAAAAAAGTGTTTAGTATGCCACATATTAGCAGGAAATCACATGTGTTAGTATAAGAAGAAAACTGACCCCATGAATGGGCTTACAGCAGACTTTCAGACATGGGAGTTTGAAGTTAGAAAAGACAAATTTTTCATGTAGTCTGAGTCCTTGCACCACTCTGTTTTATTAACCATCTTAACAAGAGGTAATAACTTGTGCTTCACTGAAATTTATATTCTAAGAATGTCCTTGGAATGAATATGAAGACATCAGGCAAGACAGTCAATACATTATTTCCCCTTCCAGTGTGTTCCTGTCATTAATCCCTTGCATTATTAAAAATCTGTGCCTAACCTAATCTGAAATTCATTTGGCATCACCTTCCAACTACTGGTCTTTGTTACACCTTTCTCTGCAAGACTAAAGAGGCTTTTCATGTCCATTCTGATGCCTTTAAAGACACTGCTGCTTTCTAAAACAAGTCCCTCCAGCTTCATGGAGTTAAGATTTTGATCTCCTTCATTAAGTGTGAGGAGCAGTTCCTGGTTATGTTCTGCCGTATGCAGCCCAGCCTGCAGCAGAGGTAATGCAGCACTGGATACAAAGAGAGGCATCAGAGATGCCAGCCTGTGCTGCTGACCAGGGGATGGCTGGGCAAAAAAGCCTTCCAAGTTCAGCAGCACAACAATCATATGTTGACTTGTGCTGTGTCATGCTGCCTTAGAGCTGAGAAGCAATAACTGCTACCTACAGGATCATGTCTTTTAGTTGAAGTATTAGAAGAAGTAATAGAAAGTTGATGAGAATTAGTGCATCAGGTAAAGGCAGCAACTCAAATAGCTTGGAAAGCTCAGCATGGATGTCCTCCCATAGAAATTGAGACTGAGCCAAAAAAATATCACTTTCTAGGCAAAGAGCTGTTTTGCTCACTTACTTTGCTGTCAAAGCACACTCTGAAGAGCTTGCTGTGATCTGACGCAGTCCAGAGAGCTCCAGCATCTCCACCATGTTGATAAAGACTCTTGGGAGCTGCAAGGATTATAATAACCAGACATACAGACATGTTACAAATAGCAGAACATGACACCACTACAAAGAGGGAGAAGTGCCATCCGTAGGTCAGGCAGTCAGTGCAAACTGCACCGGCTGCAGCCCATGGCATGTGCAGGGATGATGTATAAAAGGAGGGGGAGGGAGATATACAGTGGATGCCAGCCAAAATAATTCCAGCAGCTAGTACAAACTAGCTGAAATGCTGCTTCACTCCCTGGGACATTTCCATTTGCTTTAGGGTAAATGAAACTTATGGTTTGGTTTAGTCACAAAAACTGGCTGTAGGGTCATGCTATGTCTGGTCCACAGCACAAATACTGTGAAACACACAGTTTTTCTGAAACTGCAGCCCTCTCTCAGGGAATTAGCTAATACAGTTGTTGAAATGCAGCACTGAGGAACAGTCAGACTCCAGCTATTTGAAAGATGATCTTGTATGAAACATAATCACTGACAGTCTATCAGAGGTGAGAAAAACATCAGTGTAGTTGCCAGGAACCTAACTTGCTAGGGTATCTTAAAAGCTTACCTCCTTATAGAAAATATCCAGAGTGTCCTGAAGGTGCTTTACATACTTTTGCACTGAATAGGTTTCCTGTTTAAAAAAAAAAAAAAAAATCAGTCTTTTTAAGGAACCAAGAAGGTACTCTCTGAGAAGATACACTGACTTGATGCTCCTTTTTTCTTTTGCTGGCAGATACATTTCCAGATCAAGAAGTTCATTGGCCCATGTACAGATGTTATATAGTGCTTGTGTTTTTATGTCATTAATACATTTCCCTAATCTCTGTAGGAAATCCTGAGGTATCTTGGCAGAGCCTTTCCCTGATAATGACTATATTGATCACATTTTTGGATTTTGGGTTGTCTTATGAACAGAACAATATATTTTTTTTTCAAACTGCCATTCTGGAGAAACTGATATGAAGGAAGTCAAACCCCACAAAGCCCATAAGCAAAACAACTTTGTGACTGTAGTTCTAGAGATGTAGCTGTGGGCACAAAAGCTCCAGGCAGCAGCCTACAAAAGAAAAAGAGCAAAACAGAAAAGCACCTGGTCATTTCAAGAAGCTGGGGTCCAGACCCCCAATCTTGCTACACAAACTGTTTCAGAGGGGATGACCACTGACAGAGAAAGAAAAGACATGCTTTTTACTATAAACTGAGATTATTTTGGGTGTCATTCTGAAGCACGAATTGGGCATCCTCAGTAATTACTGTGTGGGATGCTTTCCAGAAGTCTTCACTCGTGTCCCATAACATGCCTAAGATACCACACTGATTGCTTTGTCCAGTTAAGCAGGGAGAGCTCTGCAGCTTAATCTTGTTCAATATGGGCAGCTTTCTGCCCATTTAAATTATCATTTAAATAATACATTTCTCCACAGCTGCAGTGCCCTGGTATTAAAAGCTGTGCACTTGTTTCTGATACAATACAGATGAAAGGAGCAGGACTCCTAAGCACTTTTTAAACAAAGAGGAACTTTGGCTCCCTGAGAGAGACTATATTTCCAGGGCTGGTCACCTGCCAAATTCCTGGATGAGCATGCCTAATTCAGAGATACAAACCTTGTCCAAGCAGTACTGGCATAGGTCTCTGCCTCCAACAAGGATGGTAATCAGCTTCCAATCTTCCTTGAAGTTAATTTTCTAGTGGAACATAAAATAAACAGATTGCAGCACCCATTGCTTAGGCATGCAGAGTTAACATTCACAAATGGGGCTAAATGGGGCACAGACAGAAGAGCAGAACAAAGGAGGCATGCTGAGTTAAGCTGGCAGAAGAAAAGCATCTCTCCAGGGGAAAAATCTGAAGTGTTTGCTAGTCTACTGCAATTCACCTTGGCTTCTGTGAGGAAATTCCATTCAGCAGACAAGCTCTGTCTGGGTAACCAAGCATGGCAATGTCTGTGGCAGCAAGCATCCCTAAATGAATGTCAGCTTCAGAACAGGGATGGACAGGAGAGATTTGCTAGCCATGGCTGCACACTGCAGGCAGCGTGGGGATAAAGCCGTGTGGGAGTGGAGTGACTCATGAAGCTGTGGAACTGGAGCTGCTGGGGATCCCTGCCAGCTGGGCAAGAATTACCCCGTGGCCAGGAGGGGCAAGGGGTGCCCCAGGGAACAGACAGCTGGATTAAAATAGAAGAGTCCAGGAGGCTGGTGACTTCACTGAGCTCATATAAGGGCAGCTGCAGCATCCACGTCACCACAAGCTAACAATAGGCGCTGCTGAGAGCTGGATCTCATCAAAACATTTTGTAACATTCAGTACAAAGAAAGGAATCAAAGGCAACTATTTTTAGTGTGGTGCATTTACATAACAAACATCTGCGAAAGGATCCCACAAATAGAGGGAGGGCCTGGGAATCACCCACAGGTCTGAATTCTCCTCTTTAACCAGCAATTTGCTCAGAAAGACTTTCATGAAGAGGCAATGTTATGGCAGGGACACAGCCCTCTCACTTTTTAAAAAAATGCATTAAAAGCTGTGAATAAAACAAAGTATGAGAACCTCTGCTCTTCTATTCTATTGAAAAGCCATGCGAGCTCCCTTCATTCTGCCAAACAATTGGCAATGCAGAGTAACTGACAGTGGGGTGAGCACGCAGCATCCATCAAGAGTTCTGGCATGGAGAGACACATGCTTTGACAAATCCTGCTTATTCAGTGCCTTCCTTTCCCATTCAGTCTGAGCCAAGGAGAACCAGGCACTCCCATTCCCTTAGAGGGAATGCTCTCCCTGAACCAACAGCTCACACCCAGACAGTCATCCACGCAAATTCAGCCAAAGCTCAGAGCAGGCAGCTTTGAGTTTCTCAGAGATTTCTTCCCCTCCCCGCCTTTGATGCCCTTTGTAGTCCTCAGTGGAGTTGGCATAGCAGACTGCTAGATCCCCTACTAATTCTCTAAAAGATTATGGTGTGACAGAGATTCACCCAGTCCTGAGGTTTCTGGTCACTGATTAATTATTTGCCTGCTCAAAACCAGACTTTTGAGGACTTTTTCTCCGGCAAAGACTTCAATCCTCTTCCCAGTATTGCGGATTATTGTGACTCATGTTGGTCTGCAGGTACCTGCTCCAGCAATTTTACACTCAGCCTTTATGACCTTTATCACTTTGAAGGCTGCTGCTCAACAAAGCAATCCTGTGATCTCACCAGGGCCTTCAGATTTCTCCTCTTCCTCACTACCATCCTGACATCTCCTGGCTGCACTGCACCCTACATTAGGGGTAATGCATCTGGTACATTCTTCTTGGAAAGCACGGCAGAGACAAGGACTTTTCTTTCATCAGTAAAGCACTCTTCATGTCTCAAGCATCCCATTGATTACAGCCATCTCCCAGAGACCACTGGCAGCACCAAGGCGTGGCCCAAATCCCACTTACCGAGCTGCTTCTCATCAGCTCCACCAGTGCTCGTGCTTGGGCTGGCATATCACTAGGAGAGAGAACAGAAGATTTTAGATGTGTGCTCTAAAAGCACATCTTGATCTCCCACTCCTCATTTCAGGGGATCTCAGGATCAGCAGAAATCAGTACAAGTGATGCCTCAAAAGGCTGAGCAAACCTGAGCAAACTGAAGGACCAAGTTGCACAAGTGAATAATCTGGTCTGAAAAGCCTTCAGCTGGGATGGCTGCCAAGTGGCAGGAAACTGGTATGAGTTCTTCCCATCTCAGAGTTGGCTTAAGTGCATTTTGTTTGGAAAAAACACTAATGCCCAGATGCACAGAGACATTGAGCTGCACAACTCCCTTCAAAGATCTAGTGGGGGAGTGTGGTGCTGACACAGAAGCTGGGCACCAAACCAGCCTTCCTGATCCAGCCTTAAATTCCTATGGCTTGTCTTATGGCTGGAAGATATTGCTTACACTGTGGGACTGCCAGGCTGGAGAGTCCCAGTCCAGCTCTGGACAGGATGCAACATCCACGGGCCAAAGCACAAACCATGCTGAGACACCAGATGGAAATGAGCTCCTGACATACCAGAATTAGACTGTGCTTTAGCTAATGAGCCCTGTCCCTCTCCACCAACTACACAAATGCAGTTACATTATTTGGATTCCCAGAACCATACTGATCATGCTGAGTCAGCTTTGCTTAGGGAACCTATGAAATATTTAGTAGCTATACAGGCTTTGACAGTTATCCTAAATCTCTCTTGCAGCAGATTTAATGGTTGTTAAAGGTACCACAAAAAGCTTCGGAAGCAAATTCTGTGAGTAATCATGGAGCAGGCACAGGGTAAGCCATACAAATTCGTACACCTTTTGGTTCTTAACAGACTAGGAAGAAGAAGTAATTTCCCAGCTGCTCTTTTCTTTTTTTCCTTTGCACTGCAAATACGTATAGTTTTTAATGCCATTAGGGTAGCAGTGGGCTTCTATTAGTTAGTTTCAAGATTTTCAAGAAATCAAGGAATAAAAGAGATGCTCATGAATTTTTTCTCATTACAGATATTGCCTGACAGTGAATTAGGGACTTGCACACTGAAGACTGGGTAGAAAAAGGTACTGGTTGAATTAGAAGCATAACTAAGGCATTGGCTCAAAAACTATGGGCAGAAATCAAATAAAGAAAGGAAGCGTGTGTCAAATTTTAAAAAGATAAAAAATAAATCCCCCACATACTGAACTGAATTTAAAAAACAAAAACCCGAAACTCACAATTAAAAACATCAGATCACAGAAACATGCTGAGTACCAGCAGGTCATCAGCATCACCTCAGCCCTGCCATGCATCACAAAGGTAACCTGCCAGTCCATCACTTCTCACTCCTTGCCTTTCTCATTTGTGATTGTCCTTACCGTGCTGTGGCATTTCTCTCCGCAACGTTGAATCCAGCTGTTCCCTTGGAACTGCCAGTGGAGAAGCCAAAGAGGTTCGGATTGAATTTCTTCAGGATGTCTTAAAAAGAAAAGCCTCAGTGTTTAACCGTTCACAGTACAGCCAGCAGCGCTGTCTCCCTGCCTGAGGAGCCAGGGCCTGGTAGCCCAGGAGATACATAGGTGAATCTCAGGAACATCACCACTTTTGAATTTAAGTGTCAGAGTATTCATGGCTATTTTCTTTCATGTACCAGAAGCAGATGCCCTGAATATGGCCCTCTACCTCTCACTCCTTCAGCTAGATAATAATACTTGTGGCAGACAAGTGAATTTTTTTCATTTTTCTGGATTTCACTGAAACCTTCAGAGGGGAAGCAAGATGCCTGAAAACTGTTATCCTTACTGTGTCTGTAGTGCTGTCTGAAAGCTCTTTATAGAATCTCATTTATAATGCATAAATGAATTGCGCCTTCTGTTTTTCTTCAAGCACTGTGATATGCCTGCTACAAGGCAAAGCACATCAGATTTTATTGCTAACAATGCCAGGTATTGTCAAACTGCTCCACAGCATGGGTCACATACAAATAGATCAACCATTGTAAACCAAGTCCCTTCCAATTTATTGTCACACTGACCACTTAATTGTTTCCATAGCAACTACAGGGCCCAATTACACAGAACACTAGGGCAAAAAAAATTAAAGTATTTTTAGATTTTTTTTTCACTGCTACGTAGCAACTTGAAATCATCAGGAAGAACCATAGCTTTGTCAATAATCCTGGCTAGATGGACTGCTAATTGTTTCATAACCCTTCATTTGTCCACAGACATTACAGTCAGTCACTAGAAAGCACAAAACAAGGGAGGAGCAGGTCTGCCATGAATTTCTGTCACCTTCAGCACATTTACTCCTAATTCTTTTGGTCAAAAGGACGATACAATCACATGCAGGTCCTGTGATGCAGAGTCAACTTTACAGCTAATCAGGTCAGTCTGGATTTCATCTGTGACTCTCATGAACTGCTCATACCCACAGCAGACTGACATCCCCACTGTTTGCAAGGAGAGCATGACCATTTCCAGATGTTTCCTAGCATCCACTTAAATGACTTTCAGCGTAATACCCAACTTTTGCTTTTCCAGGATACTCACTGGGTAAAGTAGCTTGGATCTCCAGGGTCTCATCACCTCCAATACTACAAAGGAAAAGAACAAAATCACCCAGTAGGGTTAATCCTGCAGCCATCTGTCTTATTGTCACCATATGTTGTTGTAGCAGCCCAAGAAGGAAAAAACAACCTCCCCGCCCGAAATACTTACTTCAAACAGGACTAAGGAGATAAACCACAGGCATTCAGGGAAAGCAGTGAAAGGATAACTCACATTAAATAAAGCAGGGCAGCAGCTAAGATAGAAGCTATGCCTCCAGGCTGGGAACAGCCCATACTGGGAGAACTGATTTTTCATAGGGACAGGGATACCTATCATAGAAAGGCATATGTCCTCACTAAAGTTGCTGCACGTTACCTTGCTGAAACTACATTTGTGTGCAGTTATACATAGCAGAGACTGCATTAAATATTCATTAACTACCCATTTGCAATTCTGCAATGCTGATGACGAAGAGCCTCTGCCATTCAGAACTTGTCTGTGTGCAGAGTCAATACACTCTTGCACCACTTCTGGCAGCCCCTCCTGAAAATACCTATGCCTGCAGACACATGCAAAGGGATGCAGAAAGAGCAAAGAGGACAATGTATACATGCATGCACTTATCAACCACCCGTCTGCCCATAGGGACTCTGCTCTAGCATGGATATTGAGCTTCACACCCTCTGGTGTGCCTTGTTTGGCCACTTGGCAACAGCAAAGGTGTTTGGAACATCTTCACTGAGCATGTATGCAGTGCTCTCACCATGTTCATGCCAATCCATACTTACTCAGACCTTCTAGCATTAGACACTGCAGTAGATAATCACAGCAACAGCAACAGCAACATTTTGAATAAGCTCTGGGGAGACTAGCAAAAGGCTAAAAGGTACTGTGACAGCGGTTCACACGCACACAAAAAATACCAAATTAAAAAAAAAAATAAAGAAAAAAAGAAGAAAAAGTAGCAAGAAAAAGCCCACAAACACAACCCACCCACCCCACCCCCCGCAAGAATCACTCCTTTTCTCTTCCTGTCCTGACTCCTCCAATCCTTACCAAGCAATACTTGCTGTCAGCATCCTTCCCCTGAATTTACATACATAAAGATGTAACTTCACAACCAGATGACCCACATGTTTAACTATGTGCACAAAAACAGAGAAAGAAAAAAACGAGCATTCTCACTCACCTCCAGGAAAGTCCCTTCCAGTCTGTTTGTAGGTCAGGTACTTTGGCTCCTACTGCAGTCTGGAAAAGATGGAAATAACAATTGATAAAATACTAAGAGAAAAAAAAAGTCCTATGAATTTAGGTAGGATAGACATCATATTTTGAGAGTGTGCTGAAACAATCTGGTGACATTACTCTGCACCCAGCCAAGCTTTTGCAACATCCCAGCATAAGTGGTCCGTGTCCTTACTGCCCACCACACGCTGGCCTGCAGGCAGCCCTGCATCTCCCATACTTCAGTCTTCTGGGCTTCTCCTCATATGTAGAAGGAACTCATCCTGATAGCAGACCATGGGGCATCAGAGGCAGAGAACATCAGATTGTAAGGCCAGGGATGTAAGATGTTAAAGCCACTACTCATACTGTTTTAGCAACCCAGTGGGACCCAGATTAACATCAACAGCTTCATATTCGCTTGGATTTTTTTCTGATGGAAAATGCTTCATCCTGGCACTTCCTGAAGAAAGATGATTTTGAGAGACTTAATAATCCAGGAAAAAAGCCCCAAACACTGATGAAAAACTCCCATCCAGTTTTAGCTGTACATGAATCAGAGGAGCTGCTTTTTAATCTGCCAAGAAAACAAATCTTTGGTGTACAAGCCATTTTTCCTCTCCTGGATCCAGTCTGCTAGCCTAACACACAGACTTGTTGAGGTGTAGACAGGATTTTTTTGGCCAGTATAGATAAGAAGCATGTCGGTGTGTCTATTGCTTTCACTGTGCATTGGTGCTAAGAAGTCAGACAGATGAATTCCAGCCAGTGACATGGCTAAATTGCTCAATATTTCATTAATCTCCAGCTGTATCTAGACTGAGACAGCCTTTCTTCGTGCACTGTGAAATTTCATATCCTTCAAAATTAAATACATGAAGCCATCAGAACTGTGATGAATTTGAGTAGCTCACAGGATGGGGAGAGACCTCTAGCAAGGTCAGCACCCTGACTCACATTCAGGGCAGCAGCTGTGAGAAGGGGCTCTTCTGCAGCTTTACAGTTTTTTAGTGGTCTCACCTAATTTTGTATTCTTCAAAAAGCCATGGTACCAATGCAGCCATAAACACTGACTGCATTCAGTGATCTTGTGGGAAGACTTGAGGGAGATTTGTAGGGTCTTTACTGTTTTCTTCTATGAAAAGCTCAAAGCTTTGCAGCAGGGGAAAGCAAGGATTACACCAGGTCAAGCAAAATCACTTTCAGAGCTAATGAGAAGGTACATGGTGCATAATGAAGACATACACACCTGCCTGTAAGATAAGCCTGATCATTTAAGGGCTTTAGACCCTCCAAGTCCCTCTGAACCCAGGAGAAACAGAAGCTGCTCGAATGAGCACTGGCTTAGTTCAGGAGTTAAAATTCATGGGAACTGTTGACCCAAATGTTTGCTTTCATCCCATGCCAGAACAATTCTGTAGGGCCATGTAATTCTAGAACTTTTTCTCAGAAAACTTCAGTGCAGATCTGCAGTATTCCCTGCTATTCTTCTCTGGGACCTTTTTTTTTTTTTTGTATTTACTTTTTGTTTTCAACCTCCATTTCTTAGTACTCAAAATACATCAGAGCTTTAACTAGAAGACCTCTAACCCAGGAAGCAATATCTCAAAGCAAAATTCTGGAATACAGAAGTATCAGAATTATTTCAAGTGGGAAGCACTTCATTCTGCAATCAATTATTTCCACAGGACTTTACAACAAAATGTCTTATTGCATCAAAAATATCAACTGCTTTCACTTTTTTTTTTCCCAAGTCAGAAGAGACTATTCCTGTAGGACAGTCACTTCCCTTTTCAAAAACACTTGAATAAACTGTATGCAACAGAGAAAGGGATCCCATTTCTGTCCTGCCCTGAATTATTCATTGCTGGATTACACAATTGCCAGTGTCACTCATACCCCCTTGAGGCTATTTCTTTGCAAAGGGAACACGGAAGATGAGTTTTGCTTTGCCAAGCCAAAGCAATTTGCCTTCTATCTGATGATGCCTGACGTGACAACACCTAGGTAGAAATCAACAACTGCTCTTCTCATTCTAAACGTGGGAATACCAGCAGTACTCACAGTCAGGGAATCTCCCAGGGCTCCAATGGCTTTGATGTCAGCAGGCCGGAGCTCATGTACTACAAAACAGGAGAATAAAACCAGCATTACTGACAACTGACAAAATACTGGTTAATGGAAAAAATATGCAAGCCTTAGATTCCAATCTGATGGCATTTTTGCAGACTTTTAAGGTAGAAAAAGCCTCAGGTTCTGTGTGTCAGCTAGGCAAAATGCATAAATTCTTGCCTTGGCTTGCAACAGTGTATTACTCTAACATGGAAAGAAATGGAACATAAAACAGCTTAGGTAAAAAATGGAAACAGACCAGGTACGTTTACAGATGCAAACATTCAATCTCTTTTAATTGGCTTATGGATTTGGGTCACAGATCAGTATTTCCTATTAAAACCTCCCTGTAAAGTCTTCAAACAACACATAGCACTTGCACTGCACTGCTTATCAGAGTACGTTCCAACTTGCTAAGTCACTGACACCCCTGGGCAGTTTTAATCTGCATGCTGCTGTATGATAAATGATGTATATGATATATGCATATGATAAATGTGATCACATTTACCCACCTGCTGTCATGCAGAACCTACAGTGAATGGCAAGACAGACTTTTTCCCTTTGCTGCTAAACATATCAGCTTTTATTGTTTACTTTCCGTCTCGGATGTGCAATTTCAACATCTTACTGTTTTTAGAAACAAAAGATGAAATTTTTCCCATATGTGATTTTAGGTTAGGAGTTCTTTCTCACCTGACGTTGGGACACTACTAGATGGAGTGTGTCCAGGACATGACAGTTCACTGCCCCAGTTCTGAAATGACAAGTTACTAAATTGTTTCATCTTATAGCTAAAAGATAAAGTGGAATTCATACATGGTTTAGCTGTGCAGTGAAGGGCAAAATCAAGTTAAAACATAGATTCTAGTTTGATGCCTATGTAGCTCAACCGTCTTTTACACCTCTTTGTGGCATACTATCCAAACAATAATTACTTTTGGTGGCAAATAATTTCTAGCCAAAGCATAAAACTTTTCCAAAGGCAAAACATTTCACCTTGAAATACTGCTTATGACAAAGTTCCATACGGAGGAAAATTTTTTCCCTCTCTGCAGCCTAGAAATTTTGGCCATGACCTAGAAGTAGGGGTCTCCAGGTTTGAAATCTTGCTCTGTCTCAAAAGATACCAGATGTGAAAGCAAATAAAAATCAACAATAAAATCCCCTGCAAAGTTATAATGTTATATTAAGGTATTATATTATTAATATATTATTATATTAGCTGGTGAAGGGTCTGAACCTACGTCCTATAAGGAGTGGCTGAGGGAACTGGGGTTGTTCAGTCTGGAGAAAAGGAGGCTCAGGGGTGACCTTACCACTCTGTACCACTGCGTGAAAGGGGGTGTGACGAGGTGGGAGTCACCCTCTTTTCTCAGAAAACTAGCAAAGGAACAAGGGGAAATGGACTCAAGTGACACCAGGGAAGGTTCAGGTTGGATATTAGAAAAAATTTCTTCACTGAAAGAGTGGTCAAGCATTGGAACAACCTTATATATTCTATTACTGTATTATCGTTCCCCATGTATCTTGCTAGGAACCTATTACTTCCCTAGAAACTTTCAAAAAGGGCTTGTTTTTACTGAACAGAAAATTGGAAAAAACTTCAAAGCTTTAAAAATTCCAGTAAAGAAAACTGTCAGGCTCTAAATAACTGTACTTTTTTTGGTGGCATAATAGTTACTACGTATATTCCACCAGCTGAAGAAATCAAACCAAACACACATTGCAGAACACCTTAGCTCACCAACAGAGAGAACTGATGAATGTCCTCCCCTGCTTTTTGGTAACAAGCAACCATATTAGCCAAGAAGGCAGCAAGGGGAAAACCACAATTGTTGCAGTGGCCAGCCCCTGCAAGGGCAGCTGTGTCCACTGATCCAAGGGCCAGCCCTGAGACAAGCAGGAGGTCAGGCTAGGGATGTCCTGAGTCCCTTCCAACCTCAATTATTCTGTGACTGCACAGTTCTACCTGAGCAAAACTACATGGATCAGTGGTCTTCAGAAAGCATGGCTGCTGTTAAAAAACATCTCAACAAATTCATCTGTTCTTGTAAAAAAAAGTTGTAAATAGGCTCCACTATCAACCATTAAAGACGGGTTGCAGAGGCTAGAAAGGAAAGAGAGGCTTATTTTTAGATCAGAGAGGAAAGTGCTGCTTTATCCTCTCTCTACTTCTTCCTTTATCATTTCAAAAGCTGTTGCTGTTCAGATTCAGTGGAAGCCCAAGAATTACCTATTAAAAGTATAACCCTAGCTCTACAGATAAAAATCCCATTCCAATCCTGAAAACCACGGCTTGCTAAGACAACAACTGCTGTTCTTTGTGACCCTCACGGCACACAAACATTTTAATAATTGGGTTAGTCATGAGGACCCCCAGTATGCCAAACTAGCCCAGCCCATTGTGACTGCCAAGCAAATAACTGCTCCATTTCCTCAAGTCCTACATACAACGTTTGTTTCTGCAGTTTATTTAATATACCTCATGATAGTTGTTCAATCATGGTGGAAATTAAGTCCTTTGAAAATGGGACTCCTGTCACCTCTGTAGAGAGTCACACATCCAGTGTGTAAAGGTGACTGCCCTCTACAGGTTAAGCTTACTTGAGTGCAAGGGAGAACGGTGCCTCCAGAACAGAATACCTAAACATTCCAGATTATTTGGGGGTCAGGATTCTAAGACAACTTCTCCACACTGTGAGGAACTTGCTATCTGAATTAATTATGCATTCTAGGTTACTTACTTCTGGTTACAGTTTTGATACAATTGCACCAGTAATATAATTAACTTTGTTTGGCTTTCAGGAGAACATTTGTTTACACTGGAAAAAGTGTGATGCAAGGCAGAATTCTCTTTCCAAAAACTGGTAATAGTTTATGTAATCTATAAATTCAGCATGATGTGTTAAGAGATGAGACGCAGCTTTGCATAGTTTGCCTAAAATGTAGCAAAAGGTGCGACAATTACCTCTATTGGCTCTCTAGTGGGCTCCACAGGTGTGTAGTTGCTGTTCTTGTATGTTCCCAGGAATGGACTGTTCTGGAGAAAGGGGAAACAAAATTAGAGAAATAAGAGAAACTAGGCAATAAGCACATGGAACAAACCATAGCAAGTGATATCAAGGTATCATATAACCAAGAAAGTAATTGCCTAAGCTGTAAAATTGGATTCTGGATTTTGAAATTAAAATTCATAAAATTTGTGTTTAGAACCTTATGACAAAAATGACATATGCCAGATACCAGTTGCAGCTTAACATTTTCCTCTCCTAATGTCCCAAATTAGACTTTATTAAATGTTTAGTCCTTTCAAAAGGCACAGAATTAAAATCTAGACAAAAGTGCGCAGACCTTCTGTGTCAGCAGTAGGGAGATTGCTTACTGAAAACATCATTCTTCCCTCCAAGGGAGGCTGTAGAAATTTCATTTTTTTTGTCCCCCACTGATGCAGCATGCATTCAGGAAGACATGCACATCACAGAGTCTGAAAAATTTCACCTGGAGGCCCACTTACCTCAATTGAGAGGAACTCCAGTATCTGCATAAGGAAGTCTTAAAATCACTAAAATTAGAAGGCAGGCTTTTACTGTACTTAAGGTTGCCTTGAAACAAATAATTTTCTGTGGCTACTGGCACTTCTATCAATGAATTTTTCATAGCACTTAGCCTTACTAAAGGCTTACCATTTCTGCAAAAATATATATATCTTTTCAAGGCATATAAAACTTTCCTTGCCTACTTCTGAAAAACAACATCTTTGAGTAAGAGTGAAGGAAGGGAAAGAAGTATAAAATCCACATTATTTGGCAGTGAAGAAGTTGCTGAGTTAATTTAAGCTGCTTGGAAAGAATGCTGGGTAAATGAAGCAGGATCAATTTGAGTGAATCTGAGGATTTCTGAAATATGCTGGTAAATAACTCAGCAGATTTTCCTTGTCTGACAGGATGGACACAATATGGACAAAAGCCTCATGTATTACTTGAATGCCTGTCTCCAGAATTAAGAGAACTCAGAACTCTGCTCCCTAATCTTTCACTTCTTTGGCCTTCTTGTTCAAACTGCTGAAGAAAGGGAGCCAGTTACTGCTGCCTGCAGTGGTCATTTCCACGTGCCGGTACCTAGCAACTGTACTGCAAGTTCAGCAGCTTGTTTTGTAACTGCAGAAGCAGCTTCCAAGGAGTCTGAAGTATCCCTCTTATGGATCAGGCCAGGAAAACCAACCTGCCATTACTTCAAGACAGATTCTGTGTTTTCAAAGCTGCTGTGGTGCCCAAACCCCACTGATTCTGACAGGAAAGCTAATGCAGCATATTCTGCTGTTTGCTGCTTGAGATGCCTTTATGCTTCACAAACAACAAGAAACAACCTCTGCTACAACTGCAAACACAGAAATCAGCACCTTGTCAGTCAGTATTCAATGCACAGTGAAATGGCCATGGGACACCAGCGCAGGTATAGGAAAACACCTGCTCACTCAGAGGTAAACAGAGAACAAAGCTTGAAGTGAACCGGTTCCAGATATACCAACCCCCTGCTCTCTGCAGCAAGCAGAAGCAGCACAGCCTCCTGATAGTCAGCTTCCAAAGAGTGGGTGTATTTACCTGAGCTGGACAGCCGAGGACAATGTCAGCCGAGAAATCAAATGAGTCAGCTTTCTGGCCTACAGGCTGCAACTGGAAACAAAGACAAAAGAACCTACTTTTTTAACCATGTCAGCTCATCTTAAATTTGTGTAACAATTCTAATTAAAAAAAAGTCCAACATACGAATACCTTTCAAATCTATATAAAGATGCCTGCACTTACAGACCTAGATTTACAGCCAAGGCTGAAACGCATCTACTTCTCTGAAAGAACATGGCAACTGCAAAACAAAAGAGCAGCTCTAGAAAGAAGCTTAAAATGGGAAGTGGAAAGCTACAGTGGATCAGTTTAAACTCCAGGAGGATTTTGGCAGGCACATGAAGTACCTTGGAATTTTGCCAGAAGGCAAGGTCATAAACTTTCTTCTCTTGCATAAAAGACGTTAAGAGTCCCTCAATTTTTTATAGCTAAGCTGCATGATGGCATCTCCAACAAAAGGCTGTTTATGTGTAGAAGATAATACCAAATCTAATTAGAGGTACTGCTTGATGACTGCAAGCAATCATGTCATCTGTTAAAATATTACCCCAAAGTATATGGAAGTTACTATTCAGGATCCAAGATACTGCCTCTGACTGCTGGGTACTCCTGCACTGCAATGCTAACTAAAATGGGTTTGCTTAAGCAATCTTTAGTGACTCATTTTCATTGAGCTTAACTCATTTCCAAAAGTAGTAAAACTGAACTAAAGCCTCTTTAATTCCTAATGAGACATTAAAAACACATGGATTTAAAAGAAACTTCTAAGTAATCCATTTTAAATTGAAGGATGCAGTTACAATTCTTTATTTGGTGGTTTCCCATAGCAGCCCATAGAAACATCATCCTTATTAAATGCCATCCTGCCTTGCATGAAAATGGATGAAGAAGACTAGAAGCTGCTCAGATGAAGCCACAAAGTGACTGTGATAGTGCACTTGCAGCACCCCTCTCCTCACCACATGCTTTAAGAGCCAAGAGATTCTAGGCAGAGAGCAGTGCCAAGACAGAGGGTGTTTAACTAGCTGAGGAGAGACAAACACAAGGTCCAGCACTATCCAGGCCTTAATTGCAATGATTATTACAGAGATCATTTTAATGGTAGTCAGGTCTAGGTGAAGATCTCACTGTATGTATGCAGAGCCTGTCACCTTACCATAGCATTCCAGAGGGCCCTGGCAAGCTGAGAATGGCCTTTCTGGCTCGGATGGAAGCAGTCAGGTGCAAAGTAGGAGACATCTGGATTCCCATCCTACAAATAAAAGCACAAAGGACATCTGGGTGTAGAAGAATCCCCATGGTACCAACTTGGAGTTGCTGAGGCCAAATGAGAACCAGTAAAGAGAGATTCACGTTACTTGTTCTCCCTGCTCCATTGCAGAAAGGCTCCTGGTTATCTGGCAATATAAACTGTACTTCAGCAGACCCATGAGCTACCAGAAACACTCAGTTAGAGATGATGATGAGCCTCCATGGGCAGATCATGAAGAAGCAGCACAACCACCATTTTCAGTTACGTGTACAGCTCCTCCTCAGGTTCTGCAGTTAGGATGGGTTTCTCTCCCTGGTACCAGTTGTCATTAGAACTGGAACTGCAGGCTACATGATGCTCTGCAGTACCTTCTGCACAGCTGTGAGTTTTGAAAGGATCAAGAAGCACGTGAATGTTTGATGGAAGGCAGCCAGGCTGACCAGGCACACCAGAGCAGCCTCCTTTCTGAACAAAGGTGTACTTTAATACAGGCACTGGGGGATCTGAAGGAAATGGAGCTTGGAAATTTAAATATCTTGGCTGCCACAGGAATACCAACATTAGGGTGACACATGACTGAAACAACTCTTTTGGTCAGAAAAGTTCTTCCTCAAAACTCGAGCAGGTTTTGTTTCAGTGTAGTAGGGCTTGCTTTTTAGAGGACTAATACTAAAATTTGCATCATATCTTTTGCCATGTTTAGAGATAGTTCAGGAACATCTAAATGTTGTGTGAGATAAGAAATAAAAAAAGCATCGTGAACTTCTTAAAATCCGAACTAATGCTTGTGAGACTACAAAAAAAGGTTCACAAATATTTTGCTTCTTCTGTTCTTATTTCTGTGTTCCTTACCCTCAGAACCAAAATCCCTGGGGATGAATTTTCATGGGCACCAGCTTCATGAACAAACAAACAAGACAAAAGGCCTGTGAAGTTTTCAGTCAGTTTTCCAAAATTGTCTGTAGCAACATCTTGGTTTTTCAAATTTCACCAGCTATTGGGAACATTTTCAGAATCAGACTCGTTCAATTATGCCAGAGCAATCCCTGCTCAATATTTTGCCCCATCTGTTCTTAGCTCCAGGTGCATATGGAAATAGTTTCAGCTTCAGGGAAAGTTTGAGTATATTCCTAGATTTACAGCTAACTGGAACTTGCCATTCAAGGAACTGTAATATACATCAACATATACATACGAACTACATAAAACTACTTCCACGAGACCATAGGTAAACTTCCCTTTCTGTCAGACACAGAAAAATGGGTTATGTGGCTTAAAGGGGAACTAATGCCATAGTCTCCACTGAGCAATGCAGCTATGTTGCTGTAAGTGTAATTTGATAACTCTTTTATTAATCATGTCGTATTTTCAGGAAGAAAAATATTTATGTACCTTAAAGAACATACACAAACAAACCTCTTAAATCAAGTTTTGACTCATTTTCCAAAAGAGTAATTGATATTGACAGAGTATGTAAAACTAAGAACTGCTCACTATCTGAAGAAACCTGTTGTACTATACCAAAAAGCAGCAACTTCTCATAAGAAAAGCACAGAGCAAAGTGAAACTATTTTGCGTACAGTCTCTACAGGTAAGACACCCATCCTTAGTCCTTTAAATGCAGAAATCACCTTTAGATCGTACCTGATCAAGAGAAGTCTCCAGATTTTGGAGGAAAGGCTGAATGACCACTGTGAAATTTTCATGAGTGTCATATCTGCCAGACTCTATCAGTCTCTGAATGCCAAGCTGCAAGAAACAAAAAACCACCAGCAATGCTTCAACAACATCTCTGCATCATAACTATTTTCTTTATTTGGGTTTTCTGAAAGCCCTGGAATCAAAAGGAAGTTTTACTTGTGAATTTAAATAGCCACAGACACTGGCAAAAGAGGGCTGAGATGTTGAAAAGGGGCTGAGAAGGCTGGAATGAAATATTGAAACTGTTTGTCAGAAACGGGATTTTGGTGACTAAACTCCCAGCGATTAACCTCTACAAGGAAACACAATTTTTCTGAAGACCTTTGCTGCTAGTTTTGGACACATGATAGGTTTGGATAGCATCAAATGACCTCCTGCCGAGCTCATAGTTTGGGTAAAATACTAATATGATATGAGCTTAGTAATCAAGAGTTCACCTCTACTGGAAATAAAGTAACTGTACCACTCTTGATAGTCATACCTGGTAAGCTTTGGTGGCATCCCTCACCATCGTTACATTTTCTGAGTTTTCTTCTCCTGTGAGAACACAGCTGCACAGATAACTGTGGGGGAGGTTAGAGGAGAGAACAGGAATAGAGAGAGTTAAATATCTGGTCATGCAGAAGCCACCCTTTGCCACACAATTGCCTCATGACATGGGAGTAATAAGGGAACCTGTACAGTCATGTGTTGGAATCCTGGGGTTTAGGTTTCTGTGAAAACATCTTGTTGTCCTTGCTACTTAGTCTTATTTCCTGCCTCACATGAACGATGCTACTTTAAATAATTTTGGTTTCACACCCAGATACATCAAAGTAATGCACACTGCACAGAGGGCAGTTTGTTTTATTAATTACACCCTGGCATCCGAAGGCCCTGCAGACTGACAGAGATCTGACACCAGACCCCCCCAGGAACTGGAAAACAGGTCTTTGAAATGTATTTCCTGCTTTACCTCTGAGCTGATACCTTTCCAATCAACAATTCCTTTTGCATTCCCAACATAGAGAATTTGTCCCTGTCTGAAAGGTCAGCAAAGAATGCAAATTACCCACTGCACTAAAGCCTCTGAAACAGAAGAAGCCTGTCTACTCTGCAAATACACCATGTTCCCACAAAAAGGCCTGCAAATCCAAATGTCTGTGCTCTTCAACCCTATCTTGAAGAGCCCTGTATCAGTAACTTTAACCCTAGCCTTTGAGGTGTACATTATGTACAGTTCTAGATATGGAACACACTTAGGTCAAAGCTGGGAGAAGGAACTGCCATCAGGCAGGGTGATGTCAGCACTGCGTGGGAAGTCCACAGGGCTGTGCTGCTACCTTTAAACAGCAGCTCAGATTATGAGAGAAGCATGGAGTAAGAACACAAATGGGACAAAAGGAAGCCAAGCCTTACTCTGCCAAGTAAGTGGGGCACTGAACTGGAGTGTCCACAAATAACTGTCTCAGAGGGAGGATGTCCACCACATCAACCAGACTCACTAGAGCTTTTGGAACCTAAAAAGCAAGACAGACTTTAGCTTAGAAGAAATTATTTTACCCCCAAAGTCCAGCCATTTGACACCCCTTCTCTTTCTCCACCATTGGAAGGATAAAAAAATTAAAAAGAATGACAAAGCAACAAATTTCCCCAACTCAGCTTTCAGTTCTTTTCCCACACCATAGCTCAGTGTTACTATCTGTCATTTCAGACTGCATCTCACTACTGCAGATAGACAAAAGAAAATGTTTTTTGTAGAAGTCAACAGCATATGTTTGGTACTGGAATGGAAAAAAACCCCAGCACAATATCAAACAAACAGAAGAGCTAGCATCAGTTAGTCATATCTCACTGTGAGCTAGAATGCTGGGATAATTTCACGCTACTTGCCTCCTTGTGCAGAATATCAAGAGTTTCTTGAATCCTTTTGATGTAATTCCCAGCTGAGTAGTGATCCTGATAGAAACAGAAAAGATTACTGTCAAATGAAGACATGAGGAATTTAGGTTGGGAGGCTGGAGAATCACATTAATTCACTTCCTTTTCTGCCCTACAACACTGTGGTCAGTAGAATGTTCTTGCTTCTTTCTAGAGACTGGGGTTTTTAAACATAGCAATTAATCTAAAACATAGGGAGGCTCAGTGAAGTTTTGGATTCAAAATAAACCTTGTTGAGTAGCAGCATATTTAACACAAGTCCACTGGACCCTTCATGTAAAAATTCAGGAAGGAGCTCAATCTGAACGCATGCTGAACAGCACAAACCAAGCAGCCATAGGCATGCTCACAGCCAGCTGATAAGCTCTCATAAAATTATGTGAAATCATTGCTTGTCAAGGTCATAGCTATAAATAAGGCTATAAAACTTGGCAGCAGCAGCAAAGATGCCTAGCAAGGCTCCTGCAGAAGCAGCACATTTCTCAAGCACAAGGGGTTGCAGGAGAATTGAAAATGCTCACAAGAAGTTAGCATATTAAAGGCAAGAGAGCGAGAGCTGGCAGTGAAAGGTGGCCTCTCCCTGCTGCCTGCCCACTCAACTCCCATGATCTCCTTATGGCAGCCCTAAAGGCTTCTCCACAACCCAGAGAAGCATAACATTCAAATCCAACTGAGCACTGCAGCAACTCCCCTCCCATATACACCTCACCTGCTCCTAGCACCTCCCTACACTGCGAATTATGGGGTGATGACAATTGTAGGGTTGCACTGCTTTGAACTACCACTACCACTCTTGGATGTCTAAAGAGGCCAAGCCAGCAGCAGAGCAGTTACCACATCACAGGAGTGAGGCATTTCTTCCCTTCCATGTTTTGCTTATGGTCAAAAGACAGTAGCCAAAGCAGTGGTTCTTATCCTGGACTAAGCCAGAGAAAACAAAACCATGCTACTCTGTTGCTGGTAACTTTTTATATCAGGGTACTGCCAGCAACAACCCCTGTCAAAACACAGAGCAGCCCATATACAATTCACATTATCTCTGTGAAGCCTTTATGTATCCATAGATTTCCCTCGAGGTGTTTCTACACTGACAGCACAGTTTCAGATAACCAGTTCCACTACTCACAGGGTCTTTGCAATAGTTGCACAGATCGTTGGCTCCAACTTGCACTGTTATGAGCTTCCAGTCAGCACTGAAGTTAATTCTCTGTGCAATAAAAAACGAAACAATGAGTCTGAATTTCTTTAACTTTGTGATATGCATGTGGGGTCATTGCAGGTGCATCTGTTGCATCAAGCAACACCTATTTCTATTCATGCTGTAAGTTTAAAGGAGTCCCAGACAACTTACCTGATCAGTTTTCATAAGTCTCACGAGATTTCTTGCTTGGGCTGGCAAGTGCCTGGAAAGAAGGAGAACCAGTGAGAGAAAGAAAAGCCTGTATTGAGAAATCAACATTACCACACTTCAGACATCTTAAATCAAGATGTCAGATATCAGAAGGGTTGAGTGAGGACACATTACAATACTCATGTTTCTGTGATCAAATTTCAGGTTCACATCTTGGTGATAAAATCAGCATCAAATCAAACTTGGATACAGATTTTACTCAAGTTCAGTAATTAATCTGGAACCATAAATTCATCTCCTATTACAGTGCTTAGCCCCTCAAACAGCTGAAAAGCCAGACATGGCAACAGTTGAAACAGAGGGCTTCTGCAGAGCTAGGCTGCTATCAGCTTATTCCTTGTAGGCTAAAACAAGTAAATCCCCAGTCCCAATATTTAGCTGACCTCTTGAGCATCATGCCCCTGGAAAAACATATGTTTCAGAGTTCTCTGTGCACACCCTCCTCATTTTTGTAGTCTGCACCCAGAATCAGTACATGACTGTAAACTATGTGAAACAGCTCTGTGCACACAACTTTTCCAGGGTAATTAAAAATCAAAAAAACCTTCAAGATTACTCAGACAAGTTAAAATGACAGCCTTGCCGTTTTCCAATAGCCGGGTGAGCACTCTCTTTTTTTTTCTGTACACACACATATATAGATAGATAGATAGATAGATAGATTAGATAGATAGATAACTAAAGGGCAGTGAGTTTTGAGTTACCTAGGCTGAATGCTTCAGCTTTGTTTGACTGCCCGAAGAGAAGAGAAGAGAAGAGGAGAGAAGAGAAGAGAAGAGAAGAGAAGAGAAGAGAAGAGAAGAGAAGAGAAGAGAAGAGAAGAGAAGAGGGTCAGAAAGCATTGACCTTCCAGGCAGGTCTGTGGTTTGGAATGAGCTGCATCTCCCTCCAGGCTCTTGTTAAAGACACTGGCTGTCTATCATTTCTGGGAGCATATCAGCTGACATTAATAAGCATGACACTTGTTTTGTATGGCAACCAGAGTTTAGCTCTCCTTTGCAATGCTTTGTTTACTGTAGGGAAAAGAGGCCTCTCACCACCCCTGTCCAGCTGAATACTGATCTAACACTGGCATGGGAGCATCTACTGAAGAAGCCCTGCCATACATCTGCTTGTGACACAGACACTGCGGGCACGTAGTAGTTCTTATCACCATTACCCTTGTCCAATGTCATAACCTACTTATTTATATCCCAAAGCTATCACAAGTGCTCACAATTTCCTTCTGTTTTTACCATGGAAACCCCAAAGCCAGGGCATCGACTTCAATACTGACACAGAGGAAAACACCATTTATTGATCTGACAGCCCACAACATATTTGATTTCTCATGCAGTCCGTGAGGTGCTGGTGCATCCTGAGCCAATGCAGCCAGCAAGATCCAATAACATCCTGAATGAAGTAGTGTCAGCAATCATCCATCCTTGAACTGTAGTTTCAACCAAATTTAGATCTTGACCAATGGAAACAGTTTGCTAATGGGAAATACAGATATTCACAGTTCTGTCACCTGCTTTCTCCTCTCACTTTTAAATTCTTAACCTCCTTTTTTTTCCCACATGACATCAGAGCCCTCAGCCATGTTCTGCTTCAGCAACATTATTCAGATCTATCCTTAACTCTATCATGCACTTAGGCACTTCGGCAATGAATGCAGATAGGCTTAGGAACATTTTGCTGAATGAGACTTACATTACTACATTTTCATCTAGTTCAATAAGGAGCTCTTCAAAGCAGCCATGGATTTCATTTTAAGAAACCCTTAGGCCTGGTTTCCATAAGCTGGTAAAGCTGCAAAATTATCTGATTTCAGAAATGTCCCAGCACCTCTGGAAAGCATTTTTCAGATTAGCACCACAAACCAAGATAGGCCAGGTAACAATACTTGTGTGCCAGCAATAGCTGGTGGACTTTTTTTGCCCTGTGAATCACTGGAAAATGGATGGTTTTGGCTGATGAAGAATAAATGCTGGATTGCATCATCATTCCAGGATCAAATACTTCAAGCAGGAGAAACGCTTCCTTGTGTTGCAATACATTCCAGTACTTAACTAGGATGAATTCATCTTCTCAGGTACATCAAGACAGGGATAGTAGTTTACAGGACTTTACTTTTGCACAGCTTTCTGCAGAGCATTATGAGACAGAGAAACAACAGAAGACAAGCAGAAATCTGGCATGCTTGCTGTCTGTGTCTCCTTGCTGAATGTTTACAAAACATGGTTACAGAATTTCATCATGTTTATCCAGTCCAGTCACTCGCAGGGGAAGAGAGAAAACTAATTGGAAGAGATGAAGTAGGCAAGTTTCATTAGACTGGAATCCATCCACTCATTTCAAACAGCTAACAAATAACTATTTAATAGCAATGCCTCTGCTGCTGCTGATACAAGTTGCCTAAAGTCATAATGGTGACTTAAGAGGTTGCTGCTTGAAGTCCTCCCAATAAACCAAAAAGCTTTTTTGAGGATTCAGCTGATAAATACAAGACAGGCATCCATCTCGTTCTTTCATGCAACAAGCAAAAGCAGGAGGTTGTCTGGATATATGCTGGATACAGTATGTTAATAAATTCTCATTAACGGCTGGTGCACATTTCACTGACATACACAGATATATTTGGTCATCACCGGGTAAAAAAAAAGCCTTCTCTTGGTTCTGGGGGGCTATACTTTATAGCAGGGGACCTAGCACCCTATTTCTGTCATGAAATCTAAGTATTTACTGAGATTACCAGAATGAGTCAGAAGTTACCCAAGGCCAACAGGAGAGCAATAAAGAAACCTGATAAATCCTAATAATCTCTGCTTAGCTACAGCAAACTCAAACACCTCTCCTGTCTTCTGAACTTCACTTCCAAGACTCCTTTGGAAAACAAGATGGATTTTTCTTTAAACAAACAAATTAAGGTCTGGGTAATATCAATTCACAATGTCAAATTCAGGCATGGTCTGCCAGATTCTGTGCCCAAAGTATGACTGAATTCAAGCAGCCATCTGTTTTGTTAATTAAACAGCAGTGACTTTGAATAAGTATCCCGGGACTTCTAGGATAAGCAATATAGCAAAGCACAACTCATGCCGCTTCCCAGGTGTGACTAAAAGCAAAGAGCCAAATTCAGATGACTGCAAGACATTACAATCCCTATTATGTTGGCAGAACTGACTGCAACTGCACCAGGTCTGCAATGCACCAAAACCCATGTATGACCATTAATAATTCTCTTTTCTTAAGCTTCCAGACTGTTTTTTCCCTACCTCTTTCTTGTCCTCCCCTGCTTGCTTATCCAGAAACCTGAGACCATAATTATGTAAGATTTCATCCTGTTTTACTCCGAGTTTATCAATTCATTACATGCTTAATTTCTAAAAACATTCATGTTCTCAGAGATTTATTGACCAATAAATAAATAATCAAATAGATGTTGAACAGGAAGGGTAGAAACCTCCAAAGAGAGCCTGCCAGTTTCTTGTTTGTGGATTTCATAACCAGGACTGTTAGTTTCATTTGAAAGTTCAGCTATGAAATAAACCCATACATTTAACATGTTTTGAGCCAATTTTCAACTCTGACTCGACTGGTTTTGCTTGCTCTTCAGAGCAAGTTGTGACAGCACATGAAACAGTTGAAAGGCAATTAGATGAAGCATCCATCACCTACAAATGTAAAACAAAAAGCTACATACTCAGCCTGCGCTCCAGGAACTGCCTGGTTAAGGAACGCATTGGAATCATTCTCTCTCCCGGTACCAGTAGAGTAGCCCGTGATCGTACCGTTGAACTCTCGAAGGATGTCTGGAAAACAGAGGTGGCAATGAAGACAAAGAGACCCCAGCTGCTCCCTGCCCACAGGGACTGGCACACACCAGCACTGCCACAGATTCCCCTCTGACAGCACAGCTGCTGCTAGATGGATTCACCAAGCAGTGGGGACAGTGGTCACCAGCTGGCAGCGGCTCAGACAGCAGTGAGCTTGCAATGCCCTGCACTGGCACCAGCAGATAAAAGGGCCAGAATTGAGGACTACTGTGTGCAGCTCTCTCTCATGATGTTCTGGCTAAAGCCCAAAATAAAATTCTCAGCCATACGATGCTGACTTTGTGAAGTGAGTGTGGAGGGTCCTTCAGACCAGCAGGAGCTGGTTTTCAGCTAAAGGATCTGGGTCTTCTTCACTGCTGTGCAAAATCTCATACTACTGACAAATGGGAAGAACAAAGCCTCAGATGCAGGGTTCTGATGAAGTCCCACCATGTTCTCCACAGTAGTTTCCAAAAGGAAGTTGACGGAGTAATTTACAGCAGAGAGTGAACATGGCCACATTGTAAACTATAAAATCTACTTCAATCTCAAAGACTGAGTTCAACCACATCTTAATGAGGGCTTTATCAAATGTAATGGCACTCAATGAATCAATTAATTGCTTGTTCTAATTATATTCCTGTTACATTCTGCTTAAAATAATGGTCAACACACAAAAGAACAGTTTACTGGCCCTCTTCAAATGGCAGTTTATTATTGCAGCTGATCCAAACTGAAACTTGAGTGGTTTTACATTAACAATAGACTGAGAAATGAAAAGTTGCAGGTTTCAGTGAAGAGAAAGTTAAAATTATTCCCTTCAGCTTGCATGTATGAGTAGGCAGCTTTATTTACCAAAGATGCCTACTCTATGCAAGTATTTCTTTTGGAAATAATTGTGATGGAATATTTATTAAAAGCAAATGTTAAGTACATCATGAGTATGGACATAGCAAGGTTATTTAGAAATTAAAATAATACTCACCAAAGAGTTGAAAAGGAAGAGGGAAGAGAAAGTAAGGGAATTTCTATCTGGTTCTCAGCTTCATTGATGAAGGCAACTTTTTATTTTTTAATCATAGGATACTGTTTATTTTAAAGGTAGTTCTTGTTAATTACACTAAACCAGCTTTGAGGTACTTAAAAGCTCTCTATAAATCTATCCGAAATGAGTCTTGACATTTATATCTAGCAAAGGATTTACTTACTAGGTAGAGTTGTCACGTTCTTCAATGACTCATCTCCTCCAATACTAAAATGAGAAATTAAAATCCCAGTCACTCATCTCTTATCTGGACACAGACAATAAACAAAGTGAAAACCTGCCACGCATCATGGGGAAGAACAAAGGGTTAATAATTTGGTAACTATCATTCTATCAGAATCCATGGAGAGGATGGAAGTGGAAGTGCTATTGGGGAGAACAGATGAGGTTTCAGTGGTGAAAATGCTTGTCAGAAAGATTTAATGCTCTTGCAGATGTACAGGGTCAATAGCCTATAATTTATCAAGTAGCAGAAAAATGCCTGACATAGCTTCATACTCAAATGATCAAGCTTTAAGTACTGCAGATGAGAAGGTCAACTTTGAGGCCCTCTCCAGCCTCATGAAGCCACTCTAAGGCAACACCAAACACAGACAGCCCTTAAGTGACAAGAGAGCTTCAGCAGTGGCTCCTCGCTCTCTTCTCCTGCTTTCTGTACAGGGATATATTTCTCCAGCTTTTGTGTTGACAGGACATACTGAGGTCACACTCCAGCTTACACAGAGGTAGTAGTACAGCACAGAACTGCTTCAGTCAATATCAACAGAGCTACATCAAAACAGCAAAACAATTTAGTCTTTTATGACTGTGTGTTGCTATATGTGGCAAAAGTTCTCTGGCCAAACAAACTATTTTCCATGGCACTACAAAAAGTTCAGAAATAGACAACTTTGAGAAGAAGTCCCAAAACCAACTAGTTCTGACTTGTTCGTTCCAGTGATTCTTGTCCAGTTTTGGAGATTTCCAACCTGACATCCCAACATAAAAATACAAACTGTTGCAGGCAGCCAAAAATGAAAGCATGAAAGAGATCAAAAAGCTTGCTTAAAATCAACTGCTGAAAATGCTTTCTGTCAAGCTACCCTAATGACAAATCCTGGATCTTGATACACCTTCAAGAAATCCTGGTCTGAGAAGTAACCCTTTTTTTCAATTTTCAGACAGCTGAAAGACCCAAAACACATCTATTCATCACCTTGGCTGAAGGCTTACCTCCAAGACAGTCCCCGATATTGAGTGGCCACATCCTGGATTGTGTCTGAGGCAATTCCTGAACCAGCCTGGATATTATTTTTCATTAAGCAAATGAAATTAAAGTACAATTACTGATGCAATAGTAACTTGTAATACAAATACATAAACAAATACAATTTACTAATTTAAATAGAATTACATAGTTATTTTGTTTACTTTTTAATTGAATGGATGTCTTCCAAAGCTTTAAAAGGCATCTGACTTTTCCCAAACCTTTCTCCTGAAGAACACAACAATACCTTTCATAATTATTTACAAGCATCCTACTGTATGTATGACACACAAAATGTATGATGGAGCTGTGGAACAAAGACGTGGGTCTAGATGAGCTAAATAACTCTTTTATGGTTGCATTACTCAACAGTGATGAAAACATCTCAGTCAAACACATAAAACTTTCTGGCTAATGATATGAAGCACTACATGAGTTCAGCAGAGAAAATGAACATGTATCAGAAAGAAGCACCATAATACATATATACAAACCAGTTTGAAAACCATTGTGCTAAATGGAAATACCTATAGCAGAACTAGAGCAAGGAGGAAGCACTCTCTACACTTACCCTGAAGAAAGAAGCAAGCTAGCAACTACATCCCTCCTAAACCCCCCAGAATTCAGAAGCAGAGTTCCTGCCAGCTGTGATTGTATAGTTTCATTCTGAATCTAGGTACAGGTTAGTGCTTCAGCACAGCACAAGACCAGGCAGCCTGTCTGATGCTATCTTAGATTAAACCACAATACTACATTTTCTTCTATGTATAAACTTCATTGAAATAACAGAAGATTGGTGTTCAGAATAACTATGCACAGGCCAAGTGCAGCTCTGAGACAGTGATAAATCACTGCATGTTCTATTAAAGCAGATTTTATTCCCAGTTCCTACACACTATACTTAGAAGCAGAAACACCTGCAGGGCCCTAGATACTATAATACAGCAACCACAACCATATACAGAATATCTTTCATTTGTTAATACTGCAGGTTTACATCAAAATGCTTCTATTTGTTTCACTAGCCTCCTGTCTGTAGAAATTGTAGTAATGTCTGCCAGAGCATTGTAAAGGTTCATGGTTTGTGTACACAATGTCTTTGTTGTTAAGGCTCAGATTCAGTGAAACTTACGTTCCAATTACATCTTTCGGTCCAGTGTTTCTTTTGACCTGGCTGTACAATTTCAGTCTTTGACTAGTATTAAAACATTAGGCAGAAAGGCATAACTGGAATATAGGATGTCTGGATTTTGAGATATATTCCTTCTTGGCTACCAAAGATAATCATGAGCAGCAACAACTATATTGTGACCAAGAAATCAGTTAGTAGTTAAAACAGGCACAATTAAATGACTGAATATCTTCTGAATTGCATCAAGTCAGAGGGCTCTCATGCCCTACTTCCTTATCTCATAAATGCTAAAATGATTAAAAACGTTATTATCCAACATCATTTAGTTGCATTCTGCTCCTGAAAGAACCAAGGCTGAAGAACAGGCTCATCTGTTCATTCCTATTCAGAAAAAAACTTTGAAAAGCACAGTAACCTAAGCCTTGTGCTATGTCCCATTCGTTTCAACAGCAGCTGATCTCTCCTGGCTCCAATTCAGCAAACTACTTAGTCACCTCTTTAAAGGATTTGCCTGTGTTTTTGCCTGAGTTCAAAAGCACGTGAATGTGTGCATGGGGGGAACATAGTGCTGGAAGACTGACACCTTCTCTCTGGATCTGGCTGCTAGATCTATCTATTATCACCCATGAATGAGCAGATCTTTGCTCCTGGGTACAAGAGCTATTTCCCCTCCACTGGAGCGCGCACATGTCTGCAGCTTTACCAAGAGAAAGTAAAAACACCTTCTCACCGTCAAAGAATCCCCAAGGGCTGCTACAACTTTCACATCAGCTGGCTTTAGGGAATGCACTGCAAAGGAAAGAGATACAGTTGAACCTGGTTAGGAAATAGCTATTTTTTTTTTCTCTACTGTGTATGTGAAATATACCACTGCGCATTGTGATGCTCTGTCATGTTGTTTTTGCAATACCCAGGTGATAAATCAGAAGTTTGTTCCAGCTCATCCCCTGTGATTGTAGCACCAACACATGCATATTAGTCAGTATTTCAATAGCTAACATTGCTACTGAAAAGACAGAAGAGCAAGGAGCAAATAACAGTAAGTGGCAAACAATACCCAGCCCCAAAGTGAAGGTAAAACAATGCAGAATTACACAAAGCTGGAACAGCATATTTAAGACATAAAAAGACTACGGAGAAGACAATGTGAAGTTATTTGAAAAACTGCATATTGCTGAATTGCAGATGAACATGAATGAAGCTGTATTTCCAGTTTCTTTCCATGAGATTTAGGTAGAATAGCTTATAAGCTATGTCAGCATCCAAATTTGGATTTTATCATAAGTTATTTTGAAGTTCTCCACTGGCAGTGAGTTCAGTGAAGCTACTTAGTCAGAATGCTACCTTGCATGACAGTGAGGCATCGTATCTGTTAAGCATCTGCTGAAAAACATGACATCCTTTCTGAGCAGTGTTTTTCACAGTCCAGCAGTCATTTCAGCAAAAATTAACAATTATCTTGAAGGACAGTTGAAGGTAATTCAACTTCTTAACATAAAACAGGCAAGACTACCTGAAGTTGCAGGAGGGGAGGATGGAGACCTGTCCTCGCACAGCAGCTGGCTTCCATAATTCTAAAGAGAAAAAGAAAGCTGAATGGCATTTAGCTAGCAAATACAGTCAGTAGTAACTAGGATCTTCCCAGCAGAGGCCAGGTGGATAAACCAGAGCCTCTTTAGGATGTAATTAACTAGCCAGGTTGCTCAATTCAATAGTCACATTCAGAATTGCTCAGAACAGCATAGTGTCCTGTAGAGACAACAGTGCTGAGTGAGCACATGTTCTTACAGGTGTTTCCAGATGCATTTTGTCTAACTCAGGGAGTACTTCCCTGCTCTCTGCCATGTATTCAACCTTCCAAGCCCCTTTGGCCAAAGACTGATTTCCCCTGTGCTGCAGAACATAACTCATTTGGTTACCACACAGGAGCAGATGCAGCAGAGTAACAGTGGGATGGTGATGTTGACACTTACTGCAGTTTGGTTAGGGTATGTGTAATTACTGTTCTTATATGTCCTCAGGAATGGCTGTGCCTACAAAACAAAGCAATCCAAATCAATGCAAAGCATCAGGGGAACACGTGGGGATTTCCATTCCCCAAACTTCCGTTCTCAGATGTCTGTAGATGATTAGCAGCTTGATGCAAATAAAACTCAGAGATAAAAAATAAATAAAAGGCCTTTTTAAAATCTATGTAGCAACAGTGTAAATCTGAGCTATATTTTTATAACAGAATACCCCCAGGACCCTGCTGTGTGTGGCTCACAAGAAGCTTGTGTCCCCACTGCAAGGTATTCCCAGTAACTCCTGCAGAGCTGTGCTGACTGGTGCTATCAGTGCTGCTTTCCCCCACTGAAGCTCTGTCAGTCAGTGTGGATATTGGATGATTTGATTAGGTAGGCCAAACACCCTGCCCGTGTGTTTTGGCCAGCTGTGATGTGTGCCCATGAGGAAGTTTGCTCCTGCTTGTCCTCCATCATCTCCTGGGTGAGTATTCACACTGCTCTTGGTGGCAGGGGCACAAACTATCTGGGGAAGAGGAGATCACCCTCATGGACCCCCAGCCACCCCCAGCACCTCCACAGACACCCTTGTAACTCACCTTAGAGGGACATTTGAGAGCAACCTCACCTTCTAGGGACTGACTATCTGTCTTCTCCCCTACAGGCTCCAGCTGGGGGAAAAAGGGGAGTGCACAGAGGAAAAGCAGTGAGTATCAGAGAGCAATGGGTGATGCTGTGCTGCCAAGAGCAGGATGAAGTGAACAAGGAGGGACCAACACATCCTTTAAAAACCTTACCATGTTGTTCCACAAAGCACGTGCAGCCTGGGAATGAGCCTTTTGGCTGAAGTGGAAACAATCTGGGGCAAAATATGAAGAATCTGGTAACCCCTCCTAGAAAACAAGATAGGTGCTGTCACAGAGGCAGCAAATATGCAACAGGCTATGCATTACATCTTCTCTCTTCCAGTGAGATAACCCAGCTGATTCCTAAAGAAAGTACCTGCAAAGGCCTCTGAGGCAAGCAGAAGAAGTAAACCAGGCCAGAGAAAGTTAGTAACTCAGAATGAAGAAGCCTTTTAAAACTCTTTAATACAGTATTCCCAAAGTAATAAAGAATACAGACCACTGCAACTCTGAGTACAGAATACCTGGGCACAGATATGGTTGTCCAATTGCAGTGCCCCAAATCAAGGTCTGTATTCCTGTTGCCCATTATTTTCATTATTCCATAGACATTTTCTGCAGTTTTGAATGGTAACTGAATATAATAATTACTAGGTCAGAAAACTGATGGCTATCTTTACAGCTAAAGTTTTGACAAGTCAAAGGCATTGCACCAGGATTAAATGTAGGTGTGTTTTTCTTGTTTTACCTGTGTTTTTGGCATTTCCATATAAGTCATAAATGGCTGCAGAACCACTGTGAAATCATCCCTCGTGTCATACCTTCCACTGTCCACTAACTGGCGGGTTCTCTCCTAAAGAGTCAAGAAAAAGTCATGATTGTTCCTTCTTCTATGCTCAGCTCATCAGGTTCTTCCATCCATTTACACCTCACCCAGGGGTTGCCCCTCCCTCCTGCAGAAGCTCAGACCAGACCATGGTTTTCAGCTTGTGCCAGGCAGCCAATGCAGACGCCTTTCTGAGACACTCATCCCGGGCTTCTTTGCAGAGGGGCAGCCTGGGAATGGCTGCCTGACTGACAAGGACTGGCAGCCTGCTCAGGGATTAGGTTTCCTGTCAGAAAGATGTCCTTCCAGAACCACCAAAGTGTTTTTGGTTTGGCTGACATGCCATGCCTGAAAGCTTGTTTCTGTATTACTGTGTTGCTTGGCTTAACCTGACTTCCAATAACAAAACTGATCAAAAAACTGCTGGCTCTGACATACTCTACTTCCTATGGCTCTGTAACAATTTTTCTTCTCATCTGTTTTGTTGGTTCCGTGAAACAGAATTGTAAAGATCCTGATCCTACTTTTAATCACGACTACAAACATGTCATTAGAATGAGTGGAAACTGTCCCCCACTTCCATATTAGCCCATCTGTGGTCCCCTTGATTAACAGAAGGATGACATTAAACTTCTAAGAAATGCAATGTGCCTTACCTGATACTGTCTGTTAAAGTAGATCAGCTTCTTTAACTCATTGGAATTGTTCTTAGGTTTTATGACACAAGGGCACAGGATGCTGTGGGATAAGAGCATGGCACTGAAATTTACTCTTCTTTTTTCCCTCTGCTTCAGAGCTGACAAGCTGCAGGATTAAAAGCTCTGAGAGGGATGTCTTTGAAAGGCCATTGAATGAGAGCATTACCTCTCACCCCTGAGTTTCTGCATAGCCCCAATTCTTGAGCAGACACACATTTATTAGGGATAAATTAATGAACAGAAAGTGAGGAAAAGGCTCCATGCAAGCAAAAACCACACCATGTGCCCATGGCAAGGTTTCAGCAGCAGGAGTGATGTCTGTGAGGAGGGGCAGGGCTGCCTGTTGTGTACACAGCTCCAGCAAACCAACCACAGGGCATGGCTGAGCCTCTCAGCTAAGCTGGTGGTGTCTCTGTGAAAACCTGCTTAAGAAAGGGCAGAAAACACCAGAGAGGGAGAAGAGAGAACAATAGCAGCAGCAAGGAAGAGGTGCTCCATGGCAGAACAGGCACTCTGTGGATGGACATGATTGTAGGAGTCATGCTGGAGCACAGGACAAGAGTGAGCAGTAAGGAGTGGCAGAGAGATACCAGATCCAGACCCCAAGCCATGCCTCACTGAAGGGACTGAGGGCACCCTGCTGCAGCAGCAAGGGTGGGGGAAGAGGTGCTTGGAGCAAAGTCTAACCTGAGAAGGAGGGAGGACAGGTGCTTTAACTGTTCAACTCTTTTGTTTGTTCATATCCCAATACCTCAATCAGTAATTAAATGTTTATGCTTATGGACAACAAATACAATTAAGTTCCCCCAATCAGGTCTGTTTTGCCTGCAATGATACTTGGTAAGTGGCTTTCCTGTCTTTATTTTGACCCATGAATTTTCCTGCTCAGTCCTTGTTTTCTCCCCATGTTGCCAAGGTGGGGTGAATGAGCAGCTCTGGGGACTGCTTGGCTGGCACGTGGAGCCAACCCACCACAAAAAACTGCTCATAAGTACACTTGTGCAACGTGCCTTGCTTCAGCAGAACTGTGCAAGCACCCCTCAAGATGGAGCTCCCACAAATTCATTCTAATCAGCTGAGACAGTCAGAGGTTAGAGCATGTTTCACAGAAAGGCTGGTAGAGCACCAAAACAGTCACCCAGGCTGATGCTGAATTCTCCATCCTTAGAGAGCCATTCTAACCTGAGACATTCTAACAATCTGTGAACCCATGTTGGCCACCTCTATCCCTCCCCTGATGTTTTGATTTTTCTAGCATGTGGACATTTTTCTTGGAATGTTCTGTCTTCCTGGGCATGTCTCATCATTACTTGAGAAATCCAAATTAGAAAAAGGACTCCTTTCAAAAATCCTGACCATATGACCACAGCAAAGCACCCCTGAGAGAGCTCTTAGAGAAAGACCTCCCATAAAGATGCAGCTGATACATGTAAAATACATACAGATCCCTGCCACATCCAAACTTGTCTTAATGGAGATCAACTAATAAAAGATTTTACTTCCACAATACATCTATATGAGAACAATAAAAATCTAAATTGTGGTTTCAGAAGTTTCAGAAACACAAGTTAGGCAACATTAGTAGAAACATCTTTTCTTCAGGTTGTTTGCTACTCTCAGAAAAAAAGAGATGACTTTCAAGATCAAAATCCTCCTTCAGGTTCTTCTTCCATTCAGTGGAATGGCATTTATTATCTCACACAGGGTCTGCTTATCACCCTGTAAACTTGGCTTGCTGCCAGACAGGCCAATGCCACCACAGCACCTGAAATGATGGGAAAAGGTTACAGCTATCATGAGATAATCTAATCTTAAAGGCTTTGCTAACTATCCTTGTCCAATGATTAGGACCTTGAGATACCTGTGAACTCTAACCAGTAACCTTTGTTAAAAATAAAAACAACCCAACCAAATAAATAAAACTACAACTGACTACTGGGAACACCACCCTCAGAACCCTGAGTTTCAAAACCTGAGTTTCAATTTTCCACTGACAGCCATGACAAAGTCCTTAATTTGCATCTCTGTTCCTCCTGTAAAAGAGATTTGCTTTTCTGAAAACAAGCAGGTCCTGCCAGAAGCAACTCAGGGGACAATGCTGGACCCTATCTGAGTCACCAGAAGTCCACTGAGGACTGCCACCTCAGTAGTGGACTAACACTGGCCTGAAAGGATTGTTGAGCCATAAAGCAACAGGTGGCAGTTAAGCATCCAAAACAACTACTTGAGAGACTAACTGGAGATAAAACTAATAATCAACAATGAGATTACAGAGACTGAAAATTGCAGAAGCAAGAGGGAGAGTTTTAAGTGCAGAAAAATAAGTCTGTAGATGCAAATAGAAAATCTTGTGTCTTAGTGTCTTCTCTATCTGCACCAAGGAGTGCCCAGCTGAGCTCTCTGCTCTGGCTTGAGCTCACTTGCAGGTTAAGTGAGGAGTCAAAAATGGAACCTTCATAAGAAGTGGTAACAACAGGGCTCAGATACAGAGACAGAGAGAGCTTATTCTAAATGCTGTGTTGGAATCAAAATGCAGGCACATGCACCAAGAAAGATGTTTGGTGGTCTGAAATACTAGAACCTGTTCCCTTTAAGAAAAAAAATTCCCAAGAAGACGTTGCAGCCTTCTGTGAACAACACTGAGAGCTGTAACATAAATCATCTGCAAACCCCATCAGCACTTTTGGGCAGCCATTGTTTTTCACTGCGTGCAGCTCCCGGAGGCTTGCGATGGAGAGCAACGTCACCAGGTTCACATATGCCCGGGGAACCTGCCAAGAGAACAAACAAATCCATAGCAAACTCCTGGAGCAGAGTGCTGCTTTTGTCCCTACACAGCCACAGGAGACCCTGGCAGCAGCCTGCTGATTCAAGCATCGTGTATTATTTATAACAGAGGTGTTCAAAGCACTTTCTCAATAATTCATCCCCCACACAAGCAATACCAAATTACAGCCCCTGCCTGCACTGCGTAGTTCTATTCTAAATGTTGATAGCTGGTCACTTGAAAGTGATGGCTTCAAAAAGGTCCAAACAAGTTGTTATAGGTCCCAGCAAGACTCAGACTTCTGCTAACTCTTCAAGTACTCTCATCATTCTTACCTTTACATGGAATATCAGAATCTCTCTCAATGACCACAAAAATATACTTATTTGCAGTTTAAAGAACAAGCAAAGCATTTTCAAGTCAATTAATAAAGTTTTTTCAACTTTGTTATAACATTTTATCTTATTATTTGTCCACAGCACATCAGCTAGAACTAAGAACATCCTTACTCCTTTGGTAAAAAACTTCTGCAGCCCTTTTTGCCTTTCACAAAGATTTTCCTGCAAGCAAACACCTCTGCATACAGTAGTATTCTGCAGATGAAAGCAAGGAAATAAATTCTTAATCAATAATCAGTGACTGCTTTGCTAACAGAATGAAATCCCTGCTTCCACATACTAAAAAAGTTTGACTCACCTCTTTGTGAAGTAAGTCCAGAGCTATTTGCAGATTGTAGATGTAGTTTTCAGGAGAATAGTGTACCTGTTAAAGCAAGAGGTGTGGATTTTATCATTAGTTTAGCCAGGCAGGGACAAGAATGACTAGCTAGAGTCTCTCACAATAGTGTTCATGTTTCTTACTCTTGAGTCAAAAGTAACAGAGTCACAGGCAAAACTGTCCTTTGCCTGCTTTTCTTCCTTCCCATCACAACTATCTCACTGGTGAGAAAAGACCTGGCAGCCACTGGATACCAGTGAGGGTGAAAATTCACAGGGTGTTATCAGACATCACAACATCCTCAATCCCCAGGATTGTTTGGGCTGGTCTCAAAAGCATGGCTAACAACTCACTAACAGGGGCCATATCTGGGAGAGAATAGTTTGTGTAAAAGTAAGTTTATTTCCGCTGTATGGAATATTAGAACATGTCTCCCATATGCTCCTTGCCTGCCACAGATAATAACAGGCAAAACACTGGTGTTTAGCTGGGAATGAAATCACTTCACGTACTTGTCTTTCAGTGCCAAAACTTCCTTGTTCCATTTTAGTGGTTTAAACACTCTAATTTTATTGTCTTAAGTCAACAATTCTCTCAAGTCAACACTTATTTTTTCACTTGTGGAACTACAACAAACTTTCTTGCGAGAAATGCCTGTCTTATTTTCAGCCTTTTTTCTCTCTCATTTAATTTCAGTTCATTGAGAGCCCCACTTGCCCACTCTACAGAAGTAGACAGCTCAGATCCCTTATTCATTTCCTAAGTCACAGCTCACCAAGAACGTTGTGGCTGGCACTGTTTGTACTTGTGCCACACAAAGACCACAGTGATCCCTGGATGCAAACACTCTCTCCTTGCCATCCACCCCAGTCACATGAACAGGCACTTTGTGTTTGGGTTGACAGCAGAAGGTAGAAATGGTTCATTTGCTCCTTCCTTGGTTTATAACCTTCTTACTGTGCTGCTTTGCTGCTCTTCCTGATCCAAAATGAATCATGGAGAATGGCAAGTATGTGCTCAGCTGAGTGTGAGTGGGTAACCCTCACCCTAAGTGAGGAGTCTGCTACAGCCTCTCACCTCGTCTACAGCCACACATACCAAAGGCTGGACACTGTATGTATGCTATATAAACACATTACACATAACTGAATTAGCATGAGCTGGGAATATGCTTTTCCCACGGCACTGAAAATATTAAGAGAATACCAAGTAAGACTCAGGAGTGTGACTGTGCACAAGGCAAAGAGGAGTAAAAGCCCTTGACCTTTTACCTACAGGAGATAAGTGACCATGAAACAAAAAGTTACCCTAGTTAACAGCAAAAGAAAGTTGCAAGAATTATGTAATTTACAGGTGTTCTAAAGGTATCTCTAACATTATCAAACCATTATCCTGAGCCACTTGAAGGTCTCAGTAGAGTTACATTCCAGAGCTGCACAATTAAGATCTACATTATTTTGGCCTCACCCACCCGAGTTCCTTCCTCTCACCCTCTGCAGTGCATAAAGACCCTGTTGCTTGACTGGCCCAGTTTAGGTTCGAGGCAGCAGGGAACTTACTGGATTCTCACAGTGTTTGCAGAGGTCATTTCCTCCTATGAAAAGTGTTATGAGCTTCCAGTCATTCTGGAAATTTATTCTCTGCATGGTGGAGGAGATGGGAGAGAGGTTATTAGTTAAAAAAAGAAAAGGAGGCAGATGCAGGCAACGTACTAAACACAAATTTCCCGTTTCTCAGAATACATGACTACCATTCCCTGGGCATCCACAACAAAAACAAGTTTGTAGTCATGACCGAAGATGTACAAATTGCTGTGATCTAAACCAGATTTATAATACCAATGGCATCATGGAAAACTAATTGCTTCAGAAAACTAATGTTCAGAATCTACCTGCATGCTTTTCTTAGTAATATCTTGTGTATAGTGACTCCTCCTGCAGTCCTAGAAACTTATCTTCATTGCAAAAATGATGGTATGTGTTTTACTGTGTTATAAATAATGCAGCTATCCTGCTGGAAAACCCAGGGGCACTGTATATTGCAGTCTTGCTTTGAGACACACTGCAAAGAACAGTGGGGCAATATTAACTCTATCTAACTATAATGGTAAAATATTATACCACTTTTTGTTTCTCCAAGGATTTTGCAAAGGGAGAGCTAGGTAAATCAATGTAATTGTGCTACAGTAAATAAACACTTTCTTAGCTTGGAGGAAAGGTTCAGATATGCTTAGTACCATGTTGTGGATGTTGTGCTCAATATCCTAATGCTTTCATTTCAGTGCAAAACACCAGTAAAAAAAGCACCAGTAGTCCATCAGCCTCAAGTGGTTTAAAAACATCTTTCTTCAAAGGCAGGAGGTAACATATCCCAGTTCATATATACACCGTACAGTAGTTTGGTCTCAAAATGTACTAAATCAAAAAGAGGGGAAAATTTCTTCCTGCACTCAGTAAGTGCTTTAAAAAGATGGGGGGGGGGGGGAAGGATCTCTTAAATCCTCTGACCTCTAAACTCCTCATATGACCTCTACTATGAGCATGTTTTCTAGTCAGAAAGAACTTCACTAGCTAAATAAAAATGTTTATTAGTTAAATAAAAGATATTTACATTAATTTCTGTTAACATTCTCAGGCCAATAAATTTGACAGGCTAGTGCTTAGAAGCCTTGAATCGTTTGAATGAAAACCATCCAACACCTCATTGGTAGTTGCTGTTCCTTTTAATCTCACTTCAGATGCATCCATCAGATTGAAATCTTGTTTACAAGAAAGTGAACCAAAAAGGAAGGTACTGCAAATATTTTTTGCCAATATGTATGCACCAGAATATTTACACTAACCACGCACACAAATACCTTGAAGGCTTTTTGGCTGCTTTCCAGCTACACAATTGGAAAGCCAAACTATTAAAATGTAACTTAGGTCGCTGATTGCACAGCACATTTGTCAAATTACAAATAGCAAACATTCGAAGGACGAACTGAGGTGGGAAATACGCAAGCAATCCTCAACCTAATGTGTATTTTACACACCATTAATCAAATAATTCCTAACAATAAATGTGTAAGTCAAAAATCAGCTGATGACTAGATCAAAGAAGGGATTAATTTGTTTTTATAGAAAGCAAGTCCCTTCCTCACTTCACGTGTTCACTCCACATGATTTGCTACTTGAAAAGCTTGCCCTCAACATCCTAGCATGTATCATTTTTTGCTGGAAAAACCACCTGCTTGCAAGATAATTAAGAGCAAAATCCTCACAGAGAAAAGGTTCTGTTATCTTACAGGGTGACACAGGTTGGAAGAGGAAGCAACAGGACTGCATTTGCAGCCCCTTGCAGTAAAAATGATGAGAAGGTTACAATTATCTTGGTTTGATAGTAACTATCATAGGCTGGTACAAATTCATTTAAGATTCATTATAGATTATTTTGTGCTGACTCACACTCTGTACTGGGAAGTATTACACTACCCTGCTGTACCTACAGCTTCAAAGTCTGGCATTCCCTGTTGAGATCTGCCCGTGGTCTGTTAGAAACTAATGATGCCATGTCACTTCCTTCTAAAGATATTAATGTCATGTTAAACTCACAGTATCATTCTTCATGAGGTCCACCAGTTTCCTAACCTGTCCAGGAACATCCCTAAAAATAAAAGAAAAATAAAATCATAAAATAAATTAAAAAAATTTAAAGAAAGAATCCTACATAGATAGCAAGACAAAGAGGAAAGCTGACGAATGGACATCAAAAACCCAAAACCCCAGAGAAAGTCCAATTTTAATTGAATAAAATACATGATATAGCCAACAAAGGCTATATTTTGAGACAGTGAAGAAAAAAGAGAATATAATTAGCATCCAACAGGCACTGGGCTACTTTGCAAATGCTGCATAGTTACTCTTTTACAAGCTACATAAAAAATGCACTTTTCTCTTCCCACCATCAGACAGATGCTATCAATAGACATAGCTCTGAAGCATCTGTGCTCATACCAATGCTATTATATGGCCTCAAGGCACTAAAGTAGGTCTTACAAGAACTGTTACCAGTGGAAAAAAAAAATAGGATATGAATTGCACTGAAGACAGTGCATAGTGGTCTCTAGTTAATTCCCAGCTCTGGCAGAGCAGGAATTAAACAATCCACAATTTTCTCAGTCTCTACATGAACCCTTGGTCCTGATGCCGAGAGGGCTTGAATATACCTCCTATAAAGTGGAGATACCTTTTGTCTGTCTCACAACAGGACAGCTTTCTGAGTAGTGCTTGTAAAATGATGTGGCTTTCTTGGTCGAAAATGCCAGAGAAAGTATTGCTTTTGTTGCTAACTTACTTAACATAGATTAGAAACACTGCAAAGTCCTCATCACATTTCTTGGCCTTCATGCTACAGTTAGGATAAAAAAATTTCTCTGGAATTGCCTATTAGACTTATTGTGCTCCTGCCAAAGTCCAGGGCTTGGGCCTTCTTTAGTCACAAGGAATTTTATAGAAAAAACCCAAATTCCTGTTAAAATTAAAAGTTTTCCTCTTACTCTGCACGAGCCCCTGTCACGGCTTGGTTCAATGCAGCATTTTTTGAATTCTGCTTTCCAGTGCCAATGGAATATCCTACCAAGGATGGGTTGAACTCACGAAGAATATCTGCAGAAAAAGACAGCACCCTGAAATATTGCTTCTCGCAGCAGGTAACAAATGAGGCAATAAAGATTAGACTTTAGCAAAAGACCATTAAAAAGCTTTAGGAGATAGCGATCAAAAAAAAAAAAATTAACCTTTAAGTATAATAAACATGCAGATTCATCACCATGTGACCATTTCCCCACCTTTGAGATTTCTGAATTTCATTAATTCAGGGATCTTATGACCTAACATGATCATCTTGGCTAGCAATGCCATTTTGCCTGGTAAGCAAGGCTGGGTAACCATACACTCAGGTAGGAGATCCTCATGCCATCATGCTCTAACTGCAGACAGGTTGGAATCAAATCCTTTAGCCTGATGGCCCCAGATGTATTAACCCCAAAGACCCCAGATTGCCTTCTAGATCTTAGGTTACAAACCAGCCTTGCAAACACCTCAGATGTAAAATGTCCTGACCTTTAAAAAGCATGTAAAATCTGATCTTGTAATGTGATTCTGCTCCTGCCTAAAACAACTTTCCCATACAGTCAAAATAGTTTCTTTAGGCTATGAGCTAAGATCCTTGATTCATCTACCCCAAACACATTTTAGACAGAACTATAACCAACAGAAGAATACTGAAAAAACCAAAACCTAGGAATTACAAAATGCACAGTTAAGTCATGCACGGCATATTATAGCCTGGTTGTTATGCAACTTTTACTCAGCCCTAGACATTAAACTACAAAGGGATTGCTTGTGTCATGGTACAAATTTTAACCCTTCTCTCCCGTCTCCTTTTACAGTAGTAAGTATTCTAATAATAAACAGCACCACATATTTATCAAGTTTACAGAACAAGTCACTTACTTGGCAGCGTTGTGACTTTGCTTATGTTTTCATTTCCTCCAGCACTGTTAAAAAGAAAGAACAGGAAAAAAGTGTTCCAAGGTACGATGGACTCAGCAAGGCAATGGACAAGGTAGGAGAGTGCCCCCCTTTGGCGTTACTGCACATCTACAGAGCCCACCCAAACTCTGGGGGCCTGTCCCCAGGGGTCACAACATCAGAGACACTGTCAGCACCAGCAGAACAATCACATTAGAAGCCCTGCACCGTAGCTGTCCTTTCAGCTCTCTCACATGTTCTGGCACACGTTCAAACCTAGCTGAAAGAAATGTGATTTTTTTCAAGGCTTCCACCTTTGCTACTGCTGTACCTATCAAAATATTTATAGCTTCCATTTTTAGTTAACAAATCTAACCACAACAAAAAGTTCTAAAAGCATCTATTTCAGAGTGATAAGTAAAATCAGTATCATTGCCTTCCCCCATCACCTACCCGCCTCTCCCACTTCACTCAGCTGGAAGAATACTACTAGACTGGTGAAGTTCACCATTATGTTAATGTGCTCTTTATTCTCCTTCATGCTGAAGAAAATGCTAGTAGACTTGTCGCAAAAAAATGTCAATAGATTACTATTAAAGATGAAAATATAAAATGTTTGTTTTAGAACACCTCTATAGCACCCCTTTAATGTAAAACAGATTTTGAAGTGCACTAGAACCACCCCTGGAAGTGCTTGATGCCAGGCTGGATGGGGCTCTGAGCAACCTGATCCAGTGAAAAATGTCCCTGCCCATGGCAGGGGTTAGGAACCAGATGATCTTTAAGGTCCCTTGCAACCCAGGCCATTCAATGATTCTGTGAATGTGTCCAAACTTCTTCTAGAGTTGCAGTGGCTTAGACTGGTACAAAACGATGACCAGAAGATCAGCCTGACAAGTTTGGTGTTAAGTCAGACAGTTGCAGATTAACACGTGACCGTGACTGCCTTTCTTCAGAGCCTTTTTGATGCATCTAACAACATGCTGCATATGTAAAAGCCTGCATCGACTCATAACTGATAAACTGTTCTCCAGGATGCAAGCAGTACTTAAAAGGATCAAGGAAAGATATAGTGCATATGAAACAATAGCAGAGAAGATTTTTTGTAGACCACCAATTTAAAATGTGACTAATGGGTGACATGGGCTGCACTGGGCAAGAGCAGACAGGATACAGAAAGAGCAGGGACAGAAATGCACAATGGGCAAGTGAGGCAACGGCAGTGGAGTCTAGAGGACCACTTTCCAGAGTCTCCTACAACTGTGCGATTGGAAAAGAACTTCTTAACAAGAACCCCACTTTCCTGGGTGTTCAGGTCAGTTCCAGCCATGCCACACAATACATTCTAGATAGCCACTAGTTTGAGTATTTTCTTTATCATGAGTAATAGTACAGCCATGTGCCTTCATGCAAAATGTGGCATCAAATCCAGTTTCCACAAGTCTCCATTTGCTACAAAAAAAGCTATATAGGTCAAAACCGAAGAAAATGGATTCTCTCCCACTGCGGGGAAAATTCCTGCGACTCACCTCCAAGAAAGGCCTCGGTACTGAGTCAGGACATCCAGAACATCGTGGGGTTTGGATCCTGCCCCATTAGCTGCCTGGAAGAAGAGTTCACCTTCAGAAAATAAGCATTGCTACAGTAACTAGTTCTCTGACTGATCCTGGTGAGAATAATTAAAAAGCATATTAATGAAGCAAGCTATGTCATCTTCCCAAAATAGAACGGATCCTCGTTCTCAAGAAGATGAAAGGCTGAGGGTGTTATAAGTCTGTTTTAGTGAATTACCCTCTTCTATCAACTTTGTGATTAGATCAGTGGGGAAAAATTACTTGAGAATGTTCAAAATACTCATATAATTCTAAATTTACATAAGGAATAAATAAGACAGCAGTGATCCTGAATTAATTCATTATAATGTTCCTCACATTAAAAAGATCTGCAGTGATTTTTGATCTTTCCCAGTTTCTCCAAGGAAAAAGACTACAATGATTTAATGTGATAATTAGCACAGGAAACATGTATTATGATATGAGCAGTGAAGCAGTCACCACTGACTGAAGAATCACACCAGTGTAGGGGTAATGAGCTCACACAGTACTAGGAAGAGTGTTAAAATAAAAAAATTCTCAAGTTAAGTTACACTTGACACACCTTGTGTTCTATTGCAATTTTAACCATATATTTAGTTAGTATAAATTACTATGGCTTTATAGGCTTTGCTATTATCATATATATATTTATCATTTACATAGATACACAGATAGAAAAAGTTCTGCAGCTGATTTTGTGTTTCTCTTCACACTGCTTCTTGATAGCTTTCAGGGCCAATACCTTGGGAGCTGCCAAAAATGAGTACAGGAAAGCAATTGTTCCAAGTCCTCTCTAGCAGGCTATTTTTGCTGCTGCACAATCTAATCTTATATCTCTTCCTTGTGTGGCACTCTTGTGGACTTTAAATGGGAACTGTGTACTTAGATTAGACTCATGATCTGATTACCAATCAGCCAGCCAAGGTGGAGTATGGAAAATAAAAAATTGAAAAATGTGTTTGGCTCAATAGGGCATAATTGTACATATTCCATCTCCCAGGTTAGAAAATCAGAAATTTCATTGCTAGCTTTATCAGTGGCTATCCAGTGATTTTTACTTACTGTGAGTGAATCTCCCAGGGCAGCAATCACCCGAATATCTGCCGGTTTCAAATCATGAACTGAAAAAAAAATAAAGGTAGTATAAGGGAAAGAAAGAAAACTACAAATTGTGATGGTTATTAGAAGTTTTCCTCAGTATAAACACAATAAAGCATTGCAAAGAGTATTTTTAATATTCATGAGAGCATCAACTCAGAATGACAGAGACTGATAGGCATCAAATCAGAAATTATTCTTGGTACCATAGCTGGGCAGTGGCTACAGAGACAAAGGAGGCAGCCAGATTTCAGTCTTGCATTTGTTTTTCCCCAAATTTCTTTTAACTGGTGAAAATGACTGAAAAGCAGGTAAAGCCCTGGTGCCAGCACAGAGTGGATATTTGGGACCACGACAGCTTCTGAGGAAAGACAAAACCTACCCAAGGAAAGGACTCCCTATGGGTTTCTGTACCGCAGACTGCACTAACAAGATCCCCCTACAGTTTCTTGCTCTGGAAAGTGGAAGACCTGACTGCCTCCTATGGTTTGCACTGTCACCTCTTTGTTTGTACATGGAAGAGGCAGTCGCATGAACTTTCATTACCTTTAAGGTAGTGAACTCACATCTTGCTATACAACCACTCACATTTTTCCAAAAAGACTCTTAAAAGCCACAGTCAACAAAGTGCATTTCACCAGCGAACAGTGAAGCAAACCCAGTTCTATTTTCCTTCTGTCATCAAATGAAGGAGCTCTGTGATAAAAAGCCTTAGTTCCATACCTGAAACAGGAACCGTATCAGAGGGATCCCGGTCAGTACAGGGAATATTTGTTCCATAACTCCTCTCCTGCAAACACAGACAGGGCAAGACTTCACATCAGCCTCACTATACTCAGGTCATGATAAACCGTTTATGTCTCAGAGCATGAGATTAATGAAATCCCCACATAATTTGTATACAAGCACCCAGCTCGGCCTGCCCCCAGGGTGCCTTTAGAAGGCAGACACAAGCTCAGCCTGCTCAGAAGTTGCGCAGCCTTTCAAGAGCAGCACAACTCTTTCCTGCCAGCGGGGCCAGTTGTGTGAGACTGAGCCACGCTGTGCTCAGCTATGCAACATTTGGTGTGCCCATACCCTGAAAAACTTTTGCAAGAAACTTTTTGAACACCGCTGGAATATCCTAGCACAAAACCAAACCTCTGCCAGCAGGCCATGAGCCTGCCTTCTGTGTATGTAGTGCTGTATGTGCAGCCAGGGATTTGCCCTCTTGGCTCTTTTGGGTTGCAGCCTACTGACAGAAATACCCCAAAGCCTACTGTTAGTGAAGGGCTGACCATCAGTATACCAGAGCAAACCACCACACAAGAGTCAAGGATGAGCTTTTCCTCCAAATCTCTCTGCAGAATTCTTTAAGCAGGCGAACTTGCCTCAGGAAAAGATACCTGTATGTCTTGTCCCATTGTTCTGGATTGGGTTTTCAAATTTTAATTTAAAAACGCAACAAAACAACCACAAACATAACACAGTATTGCTCCTTACCTCCTTAACACCTCCTACACTACAGGTATTTCCAAAAATCAGAGTGGTAGGTACCATTGCCCCATGGAGAGGTCTGTACACCCCAAGTAAATAACAAAACAGATGGCACTATATTAAAATGTGAGCAGAAATGCATATTACAACTCCAGTAATGAGCAAGCCATTTTGTCTAGATGTGGCCTAGGCACTGTGTTCTGAGGCATGAAAAGGAACATTATCAACTCACTTTGTACCTGCTTGGGAACACCAACTTCTGCTCAAAATCAGAGTTCTCTGACTTACAAAACACAATAATGGGTCTTTTTCTCCACATATCTAATTTAAAACTACCTCACAAAAGGAGGGAAAAAAAAAGAAAAAGAAAAATCCATATTCTTCAGTTTTACTAGAGCATAAATAAGATGAAATCATAAACACAGATAAATCACTGTGTAAACACAATGGTTGGATCTGATCTAGCTTCTTACATGGTAGGACAAAACAGCCCCATTTTCACTATCTTCTTATCCCAGGAAAAACAACACTTTCATCCAGATGTTTAACGTAGGCTCTTACCAGTGAAGGCAAGACTCACTTCAGGCTAGCTGAACACATCTACCTTACTCAAACTCTACAGAGCCCACCAAGGAGAAAATGTGGTATTAAACTAACTGTTTAGTCAAGCATGGAAGTAAAAAGTTGGAGCTTTGTATTTAGTTTTCCCAGGTAGCACTGTTTGTTTAGGCTACAACCCTCTCTTACCACCTGCCCCACTCCCTGGAACACACTCAGTCCATCTGATGCAAACATTCCTACTGTACCTGAGATGTTTCTGTGGTGTTGGATGTCCTCAGGGAAGACGAGTAGTTACTATTTCTATATGTAAACAAATATGGATTTTCCTGCAGAGTGAAGACAGTATGTTTACCAACACTAGTGAAAACACAGTCAGCTGACATTAAAGACTTCTGGCTACATTTTCTGAGAGAAAAAAAATCTTTACAGTATTAATTTTTGAATGAACATTGCATAAGTGAAGTAAACCAGGTTAGACTTGAAAGTTAAGCCCTGGTCTGAAGCCTGGTCCTAGGTTTGCTTGAGGCACAGCACCACTTCTTGCCTTAAAAACCTAACATCAAACAAACCATGAATTTCTGTTTCTTTGATATTTTAATTGCTGTTCAGAAGCTTTTGGATGCCAGTAATATTTTATCACTATCAAATTATTGAAGTCAGAGCTTAAATGCAAAAGCATTCAAGAACCTGTTCTTTGAACATGAGATGCTCCAATCCTGACTACTGACAGCTCCAGGGACTAAATTAGTAAAACCTGGCAGCAGAGGCAAATCTAGAAAAGCTAGATTATATAAAATACATGGATTCAATTTTATTGGTGACACAGCACCAATAAATGCACCTCATACCTGTAATTAATAAATTCAGATTAGCTAGATGCATTTTCAACAAAAAAAGAAATCTGACAGAGATGATTTAACTAAATTTTGTCCAAAATTCTTTTTTTTCAGAGTTTCATCTGTAGAAAATAAAGACTCCATGTCAATGAATTTTAGGAACACTCAGTTTTTAACAGTGCAATAACGTGGGCAAGTGCACATTCCCAAGAACTTTAGAAAACAACAACAGTATTTGAAAACTTGGAAATTCTGCAAAGAGTAAATAAAATCACAGAATAACAGGGAAGCCCTTTTACCTGAGATGGACACTGGAGCTGAACAATTTTTGTGACGCCATAAGGCTGCTTCTGTCCAACTGGCTGCATCTGGAAAGGGTGAAAACAGAGGAATTGTACACATGCTGTGTGTGGCAGGGAAGGGAGAGCAGCAGCAATGCAAAGGCTCTAGTGCCTGGAGTTTTCCATCAGGTTTATGTACATATCTCTAAAAATACATATTTAAAATTTTCTTTTGCATATGATAAGTATTTATCTATGCACAATATACCACACCTATACCTTCAAAAGCAAGGAACTGAAAACAAGTCCTCTCACATGAGCAGACTGTCTTCCCATTGTGACTAAAACTTCCATTCAAACATTAATTCAGCTTTTGGGAATGCTGGCGCTATAAACGTTGATTATCCTACCTTTCAGAACTGTTTCATTATCTACACTCTCATGCATGTTAGGCAACACCAAAAGGTGCATTCCAACTCCATACAGAGGCTTAATAACATTTATGTCTGTTGACCTTCTTGCAACAAGATGGAAAGGGGATTATTGTAATGAAAAATTATGGAATTATTCAGAAAATACTGACAGCTCAAAGGGGCAAATACCAAAAATTATCACTTCACCTATTCAGGCAGCTTGCTGAGTGCTAATTAAATTGCAGTCACACACAGAGGAGTTGGCTGAGGGTTTAGATCCCCCAGTGCATGTCTGCTCAGCTTGGCATCAGCAGCTGCCAGGACCAGCAGCCTACACAAGAAACAGGATGGAAGGGACTGGAAAATACAACAGGCTTGATGTCACCAATAAACTCTGGGCAGGAATGCTATGTTCTATTTTGATTGTTCCATCAACAAAAACAATGGGAAAATTCAGAGAAATAGAGAAGATGCTTACGGAGTTCATACCCTTTGAGAGAAATGTTTGAAGAAACAGTCTGCTTTTTTGAGACAGGAGAGGGAAATAAAACAAATTTCCCCAAAATAAGCAAAATAATGAAGCTCAGAGAAAAGATACACTGGGATACTTTCCCATCCTCCTTGAATGAAACAAAGTAGCTATTTAATTCCATTCTTAAAGAAAATATACTTCCAATGCAGAATCATCCCGCAAAACATGAGATACCTACAACGTGGTATTTCTTGACCAGAAATTAAGATCAAACACTTGCATGTGTTGGGAGTTGGGTGACAAGAACAAATTTCTCGAGAAGGCAGTAAGCTGCAGCTGGCTCAGCCACACTGTTCTCCCAGCAAAGCCTGACAGTTCCTGTGCAGCTCAGCTGCCCGGTCCTGGTCAGGGAACGGGCTGCCAGGGCTGTATGGTGACCATCAGGGCTCCCTGAATTCCAGCACAGCTGTCATGCAGGCTGCTCAGCGTGTGGGTCTGCTCTGGTACTCAGCAGTTCTGAGGCAGCACACACCCCTGGACACAGAGGAGAGGCACGCGCAGCCTCCTGCAGCGCTGCTCCCATTGGGGCACTTGCCTGGGTTTAGCTTCTCTTCTGGCTGCAGGGCAGGGCTGGGTTTGTTTCTGTTACACAAACGGGTGCTGAAACACAAGAAGCTCTGAGTCTTGTGAAGTTCTTCACATACATGAATGGAGCTTTGCCCTCAGATACACGTCCAGAGGTAAAATTGATTAATTTTGACAAATGCCTACGATCAGGCTCTCTGTGATAAACATTGAAACTGTCCAAGTACACAGCCAACCTCTCTCAGCTTTTCCAATGTCATTTAGCTGACTGTTCTCTGGTGTGCTTTGCATATGAATTGCTGCTACTCGAGAGTTAGAACTGTTCTGGTGAAATATCCAGCCCTGCCTAGGACAAGCCCTTAGGACCTGATGGCTCAGCTCCTTCTCAGCCAGGCTGCAGTGCAGCCCTAAGGCAAATTGCCACTAGATTTTCAAGGTTTTGCCCTTTGGCCAATAAACAGAAATAATTATTCCAGGAAAGAGGCTGGTACCAAGCTTCAAAACAGGGTAAGGACAGCCTGGCAGAGAGCAGAAGGGAAATCCCTGAATGCAGTTTCATTCTGCTGTGTTTCCTGCTCCGCAAGTCATGATCTTGATTTCCTATCAGTTCCCAAGACTGCATTATGGGTTGGTTTTTCTTTCATTTCTTAAGAAGTCAGCATAAACTGCTGGCTGGATTTCCCAGTAGAACTGGAGTGATCTTTATCAGGTGAGGACACCTGCTAATGCTTTTTATGCATCTTTTATATCTGCTTTTACACCATGGCAGAATACAGGCAGACAAGGCAGTCACAGGCACTCAAAGAAACAACCCTGAAAGGCCCCTTTCTGATGACTGCCAGATGTATGAAAACTCCACCAAATCAAAGAGAAGTCAGGAAAAAAGATGGCAAAATGAATTGAGGGGAAAGTTACCATTCCTGCAGTCTTCCTTCAAACCACTGGCAAGATGTGGTTTTGCCACATTTTGCTCTTCCTCCAGATCACCCAGGCTGTTCCCTCACTAGAGGAATCGCCTCACACTGAGAAAAAACACTGAAGTAAAGCAGAGTAGGTATTTGTCTCCTTTATGACAATGCTTGGGTTCTGGTGGCTACACAGCATGCTCACCACCCAAGTCTGGGTAACTGGCCCTGATGCAGCCACCCTTAAAAGCACAACTTTGTTTTGCCTGTGGTTTTACATCTCTGCTGTTCCCACAAAATGCTCCTGGGAATTGGAGTGACAAGAAAAGAGTAACATGCCATCCAATGGGTTGCTCAAGGACAGAGCACAGAAGGACAAAAAGTCTGTGCAGAAAAGGTTAAGAGACAGAAGAATGAAACAGAGGGCATCTATTTTATGATGGAAGAACTGAGGTAGGAACTGTGACATCATCACAAAGAATATCACAGATAACAGCAAAGGAGATAACTGGATCCAGCATGGCTGTTCCAAGGTTACCACTGGTACAGCTTATCAATTTTTAACTCCTTGCCTCCTACTAACTACAGTCCTACTAACTTTAATGAAAAGATAACATTTTATTAAAGTGACTGTACTGTTCTTCCAGATATATAATCTGTAGAATAGGAGCCTCTTCCTGCAAATTCTGCTTCTTTAAATGATCAGGGCTACAAGCATTATTACTACTTGAATTAGCATAAAAGAAAACAAGAACATGCCAATACATATTAGTTTATTTTTAAATGTGGTTTATGAAAAGGTGGTTGCAGTATAGACATCTTCTCCTTCATGCTTAGGATAGTTTGGACAGACACAGGAACAACAGGTACCCTCCAAAAAAATCTTATTAACCCATGGACTGCAAAGCAAGAAAAAAATCTTTTATATTTTACCTAACTTAATTGGCCATTGAAGGGTCTTCATAATTAAAAAAGAGACTGTATGTGTTCTCTAAGGTTACTAGAAAAAGAAGCAAGAAATGTTGAAAGTTTCTAAAAAGAAACAGTAAAATCAACATTTTATCTAAAACAAGGGATGGATGCAAGGGCATATCCAAACACACTAAACAGTACCATCCTGCTTCGCTCTGGGAGTCCAAACCTTCGTGCCTGCTTTTTTGTCTCATTCATATTGAAAAGTAGCTCGCATTTCTTTAATTGGCCCTATCATCAATTTTAAAATGCAAACTCCTCCAGTTGTACATGCATCCACTCAGCCTCACACACACAAATGCTGTGTGTCAGCAGCTCAAGCCTGCAGTGGGAAACAGATCCCTACAGAACACTGGTCATGGTGGTCAAGGTCGAGTGGGTCAGAAAGTCCATATTTCTTTAAGACAACCTCTCCCACCTAATAGAAGACACCATTTGCTGGCTTTCCTCAGCTGGGTAGGACATCCAGCTCTTGAGAACATAACAAGAGTTCCTCAAGGTCGTCTATCACCTTTTCACTAAGAGCAACAGCAGCAGAAAGATGATGGTTAAGGAGGAGACAGTGGTATGAGATTCATTAGTAAGAATAGTGGGGGATACAGGATAGACAGGAGTGTAATTGCTATAATCTCAGGTTAGGACAAGCCTCAGTCACCCTGTGCTGGGCTGTCAAAGAGGTATGATTAGCAAAAAAAGAATCTATCAGAGCTCATGTACTCCACAAGGCTTCCCAAAGGGCTACTTTGAAAACCTTTTCTAAAAAGTTCTTGGTAGAAAACAGCAGCCACTCAACAGAGTGAGATTTGTCTTGGGCATTTAGCACTATTCAAGAGCAATCTCCCTGCACAGCAGAAGATAGCAGTCATGGGATAATTGTTATATTCTTCCTTCCCCTGCCCCTTTGCTACTCAAAGCCTGGCTTGTGCAGGGTTGCTACCAGGCATCCGTGGCAAGTTCAGCAAACAACAGTCTCCTGGTACTGCTTACCATGTTGTTCCAGAGGCCCATAGCCACAAAAATATAATCTTCCAGAAGTTCCACTTCTGTCTTTGATGTGGTAACCAAGCCATCCTTGCCCTGAGAGAGAAAGTACTTTGAGCATCATAAAATAATTAAGAGTATGGAAAGATGAGATATTCAGTCACAAAAGTTCTTAATCTGTAAAATAATATTCATATCCACAAGAAAATCAATCTTTGGTACTCTCATAAAGCCACTTGCAGTTACTACTGGTGTGTCAAGACAGAAAGATGTTGTTATTGTAAATAATTGTTGCATATCAACAGGACGAGCAGAGCAACAACACAGCATGATCACAATAGTGAGACACAGTAGAGCAGGAAGACACGGGTGTGAACACATGAATCATTTGGAATAATGATTCCAAACGACACTTCTTCTTGCTAAAACATGCATTTAAAGGTTAGAAACATGCAGAATTTGTCTAAGAGAGCACGCTGAATTTTAAATTAAATGTAACTTTTGGAAGAATTTGGAAGGTTACACATGGTGGCTTGCAGGCATGCCACAAATCATAAGAAACAAAGAATCCACCTATGACATTTGATGGTATTCAAAGAAATAATAGAGCAAATTACTGACACCAAAAGTAATGCCATGAAAGTTAGAAATCTGCTATTTGCATATGGACAAGCCATCAATAAATAAAACCCTGGCAAAAGATGACCCCAGAAGCAACAACAAGATTTTGCAACATAGCAGACACTGCTCTTCCTGGAAGAAAAATTTCTTGTCCCAGTTCACTTTGTTCTGATACTGAGCTGAGGGGAGCAATGGAATTACCACAAATTCATGGAGCTATTATGATGCTCAGACACCAGACCATGACTCACTACCAACCTATTTTACAAAAAAACCCCAAATGTGTTGGATTTTGATATCTCCTTCTCTAGAGCCATTCTCTAGAAAGTAATATTCTTCCTCTTCATTGCCAGATCTTAGACAACCTTGACCTTTGACCTTCCCTTTAAAGATCACTTATGACAAAACCATGCCTGACATCCTAGGCCATCCCATCTTCATTCCCTACTGGCTATGCCAGGAAATATTAATTCCCAAGTTCCCAGGCTCATTGCAGGGAAATAACCATACTTTCCAATATAGTTCACAAACACCTTTATCTTTTGTCCTTCTAACCCTTTTTAAATATTTCATGTTACCCACTTTTTGCCTTTACTGTCAAATACATGAGCACAATCAGGGATGAATATGGTGATGACTACAAAGATATGGAAAAATCAGCAGTACTGACAGTTTCCAGACACTTGTGACCTTAGGTGCAGAGGTGTCATGGCTTGATTTATCCAGGAGCATAGCATTCAAAAAACACAGAGCCTTCTGACTGGTGCTGTTTAAATCAAGTTCCACTCTCAGAACTCCTGTGTCTGATCCTGACGTGTGCTCTTCCAGTGCCTGACTATCCTTGTCTTACAGCACAGCCTAGGAAAGGAAAGCCTGCTGATTATTGCACTTGGTCTCAGCAGACACAAACCAGAAAGAATGCAGCAGCTTGAATTTACTCACCAGTCTGAGCAGCAGATTTCTTTCCTGGAGAGAAGGCTGAAGAACAACAGTGAAGTCATCCTTTTGATCAAACCTCTCAGACTCCAGCAGTTTTTCCAAAGCATCCTAAATAGACAACCATTTAATAGGATAAGTATTATCAGGTAGAGAGTGTAATGTATGTGTGATTCGTCAGGGCTTAAAGTAAATTAAAATTATCCCCATCCCTAATAAACCACAGAAGTAAAATTGTGTAATCCAGAACAAAGACAGAAATTTAATTAAATCTTGTTACACAACAACTGGAAAATCCTTGTAACTATGAGAAATGATGGTAAACCATCATTTTCTTTGAAAGGGCAGCAAGTTTGAAGGCAATGAAATGTTATGTTTATTGCCACCCTGGCACGTTTAAAAGAAACTCTGGCACAACTGTCTTTGTCTTAACAGAAAGTTTCCCTCTTCTAAATCATGTGGCATTTTACTGGACAATATGGATCACTTTCTGATGGAATATGAAAAATCCTAGGTTGCCAAAAGTTATATAGACATTTAAAACTTCAAGAGATACTAGGATCACTCAGGTATAGAGAGAACTTATTGTCAATATTCCTGAGGTAAGAAATGGGATCAGGACTGCTATGGATATGTGATAGAAAGGCTGTTACTCAACTTCCTCACTGCTATTCCTCCCTTAACTCCTTGCTTCAGGCCAATCTGGAAAATGAACAGAGATGTCTAGCAATATGAGAGCCAAACAACACAGAAGATGCCATACCTGATAGGACAACCTCAGTAGGCTATCACCTAATGCAGAGCAATTGCACTGATTCCTGCCTGGCTTGCTGTGGAAAAGAGTTAAAAACATGAAAGACATTATGAATTTTTGATAAACAAGGTGGATGGCATGAATTCTTTTAAGCCACTGACAAGCACATGCTAAAGACTAAATTGTTGTGTGTGTAAAAAAGGCTATATGGAACATGATAATTTTTGATATAAACACAGAATGATATATATTCCCATATCCAGAGCTTTGTATCTCCTCTTGATTTGAAAGCCTAGTCAGTTGACAACTACACCAGACTTAGATTAGCACAGGATCTCACAAGCTAGCGACATGCTCAAGCCCAAAATAGCAGCTGCACTGGTTTTCAAACATCTCACTCTCCATAGTCACATAGGAAAATTGAACAAACTCAAAATTCTTCCACAGGAACTTTTTCTTTAGTATTTGGCATGAAGACCTGTGTCTAGAAACGTGGATGGAAGCTGCAGAAGGTTGTACATGCTAAAGGATGACTGGCACAGTCAGATTTCTGGTCTGCAATGTGAAATGTGTATACTGTGTATTTCTGAGGCTAGCTGGAGAACTCTGAGAGTTCCCAAAGCTGTAGACAGGAACAATATAAGATACAAAAAAGATTAGTCAGGTTCCAGCAAAGATACACTCCCTTGAAATTTCCTGGATAGACTGGAATCTGAGAAAGTTTCTAAGGGGTTTGCAGATAAAAGCAGTAAGTATGTGTCAGGATCCTTTTCACAGAGCTCTAGCTAAAACCACAGAACAAGAGTTTTCTGATAAAGTGCCATTATCACTGCTGGTGACTGAAAGAAGTATGAACTCAGGACCCAAGCCCAATCTTACCCAAGCCTAACAGAAGAACCTTGTAAAATACATGGAGAGAGTTACATGCCTAAAAATAGGGTTCATGCACTACTTCTATGCAGACATTTCTAGTTAGTAAGAAATTAGTAAAGGAGGGACCTTTAAACCCCCATTATGTCCCAAACTTCAATGCCTAAAGTTCAGTACTGACATGGGACTGAAAGTGTCAACCACTATTATCCTCTTTGACTCTTGAAATTTCACATTTTGGTATGGATTTATATTTTTCTCTCAGAGCACAGTTCATATTGACAACTTAATAACCAAATGCTGGAGGTCCTTATTTGGGAGAGGATGTGGGCCTGAGGCTGTCTAACAAGCAGTAAAGTCCAAGACTTGCAAACTTGTGGGACTGTTCAACCAGATAAACACAGCTATGAGAGCATGCTGACAATAAGAAAGCAAATTGCCTTAAGTACAAGAGGAAATATAAAAATTCCTCAGAGGAAAAGAAAAATAGATCTATCTTATTTTATTTTTAAGGCCTTTTATATATGGCAAGGCCCATATTCCTAAACCCATCTTTTCCATATTTCTCACATTTTCCCCCCATCATGTTTGTGCAGGAGAAATAAGCTAGAGTGCCCCATGCAGTTGCTTTTGACAAGGAAAGCTTCTCCTCTGCTTGTATTTGTTGAGCACATGGTTACATAGCAGCCAGACCTCTTCCCCCATTCCATCAGAACATCTCCGAGGTTGTGTACTTGCAGAGCTTGTGAAACACTTCAGGATTACTATATTAGTACCTATGGTGTCTGATGCCACAAGCTCAGGGAAAAAAAAAAATCACTGTGGAGTAAGATGGAGTATAATCTCACCAGCTGTAAACTACTCTATCATAACTGCTCATGTGCACACTCCTACTCCATACTAAATCGGGACACAAACTACTCACACTTTGGTTACAAAGTACTGAGAAAGACAGATAAATAGATGTAGTTACCATAAGGAACTGGCAGCTTGGTGTTTTCTACCCTGCATACCCTAAGCCCAAGTAGTATCTTTCCAACAGACTAATAGTGTCCTTTAAAATCAGTTACCCATTTTGTGAACACTGATATGTAGAAACTTAAACTTTTGAAGCGCCTACCGAGCTTTTGACTTGAGAGCTGCAAAACAGAAGTATCACTGAATAAAAAACTGGGGGCAGCTAGACTGTGCATTCTTGTGCCATAATCTCAGTGCTGGGTCTGGCTGGGATGGAGTTAACTTCCATCCTAGCAGCCCATATGGTGCTGTGTTTTGGATTTGGGGGTAAAACTGTGGATAACAAAACAGTGCTTTGGCTCTTGGTGAACAGTGCTCATACAGCTTCGAGGCTTTCTCTTTTTCCCACACTCTGACCCCACATTTAAATATGCTGCCCAGTTTGACAGGATTAAAAGCACTAGCTTCCTAGTAAAAATATATCTTTCAGAGAGAGTATATCAGAAACAAAGCAAAGTCTTAAAATCTTTTACATACTTTAGTATTAAGGGCAGAAAAACAGTTCAGAAGACGGTGGCTCACTCATAAACTCAGTGCATATACAGAGCTACTTGTTGAACACCAGCAGGAAACAGTGACAAGAAGTTAAAGAAATATGTTACCTGGCATTACTGTAATCTTGGCATGTGAGAGAGGCAGTTGTGAGCTCAGTGGAATCCACTAGATTTACGAACGCCTTGGGAACCTGCAGTAATAAAGTAAAAATTATTCATACTAGATTTGCAATTATAGATCAGCAAGCAGCAATTATGGTAAACTACGTCTACAACCTCTCATGTATTACCTCTGGCCTGGGATTCTGCCTACATAAAATCAATGATCTAAGTCTTTGCCAATTCTGTCCTGAACCCTGCTCCTATGCCTGCTATCTAGGATCATCATTTATGAAGTACTTGTGACCATGATTTCTTGACTGAGACACAGCAATTCATTTTACATAACCAGAATGGCCACCAGCCAACTAAATTGAACTCAAATGAACTTGGAACTACCATTTTTGTGGTAACATAGCAATGCAAAGCTAGGGACAAAACATCCCATATAACAGCATAAGCACTCATGCAACACACCACACCTCTCCCCCATGCAGAAAGCAGCTTTTCATTTTCATAATGACATATCACTTTTACAAGTGCACATAAACAGATTCTGGAAATAATAGTGGAGAGAATCTGAAGAGAATGTGTGGGTGGAACTTCCCCCCCCCCACAACATTTGCCGAAGTCAGTCAGAGAAAAACGAGTGGTTATGGCCTGATTCAACCAAACTGCAGCAGGTTTAGAATAAGCTGTAGGCTTCCAATGCAGCAAAACAAAATTATTGGAAGATGCTATTGAAATAATTCAGTTAAACAGTTTATAGTCTGCTTCAGTAGTAATCTATCCTCATCTGGTCTACTATTCATTAGTAGACCAAGACACAGTGCAGAACACTTCCCAGAAACCATCCTGGATAAGCAGATAATTCTTAGCTCAGCCAGCTAGAAAACCTTTAGAAAGGCTGAGACTTTAAGACAAAATAGGAAAGAGAAGATCTATGACACGTATTTTAACAGATGCTTTCCCCACTCTGTAAAGGTCACCACCAGGTAGTTAGCAGCCTGTACACTGCCAAGGTGTTCCACACCAGTAATTAGATATCAGTTACTTTCACCAACAGCCCTATCAAACATGACTTTCAGACCTAGACAGATGTACTCCAATTTTCACAGAAATCATTTAAAAAACCCCCAAAGACTGAGTGGTACATTATCTTGTGTTGCAAAACAGAGCAGTTACCCATCCATCCTTTCTGTTTGCATGCATCAGCTTTGTTAAAGCAGGAATAAAGCACTTAGTGAAAACAATCGGAGCCAGTGGGCTGAAGTCAATGAGACCGGTGTTCTAAGCCATGTGAAGAGTGGTACAAGCCCTAGTCTAGTAGGGGAGACTGGAAAAATACACAAAGGATTCAGCTGTTCAAGGTTGATGAATACATCTTACCTTCTCATACAAAAAATTCAAGACAGCTGTAAGATTTCCCAGGTTTTGTGATATGCAGTCCTTCTGAAAATGAGACAAAAAATGCTATCAAAACTAGTAGAAAAAAACAGTTATCTATTTCCTAGAAGTCACAAACCCTGTGTATTGAGCTGTGTACTGAAGGATTATTAAGAACCCTCTTCTAAATTCAGCCTTAGCCAGCAACAATAAATAGCATGGGAACTAGTCTGGTAATTTAGCTGCCTATAAATAGACAACTTGACATATATTGAAAAAAAGACAGGGATAGGGAAGAAAAGTGTCTTTATACTTGAGGTGGAAAACAGTTGTTCTACTAAGACATTTCAGACTAGTGATGGCAAATAAGGCACAGATGTTTACAAATACAAAACACATCATGTGCCAGGAGCTTATACCACTGGATAGAGGTATCCCAGCATCCCAGACCTAACTACTCCTTTGGTTCACTGTGGCAGAGAGCAGAGCATGGGAAGGTGTCTTACCCACCTGCCTTGACTGCTAAATCACCCCACAAAGTGCTTACCAGTTGTGCGGAAGCATAGGAGGAACATGGGATTTCAGCACTAAAAAACACTGTGATCAGTTTCCAGTCATTTTGGAAGTCCATCATCTGGGAGAAAAAAATAAAGGAATAGGATGATAGGTGATCTGTTTGCTATTTTCCTTTCTCACACACAACTGTCTACGGCTTCAAAACCAGTGAGACCAAGCAGCAGTCCATGGCCCAGCCCTGGCCATCTGGACCCCTTCCATTTGACAAGCCACACAGCTTTTCCCTAGAGGTGACAGCAAATGGATGGTTAGGCATCAAGTGCTGCAACTGAAGCTGAACACACACCTACATAAAGCTCAGGATAGAGCCTGAAATTTCTGCTGCCATAGGAGACTCTATTGGAAAAGATGGGCATGGACAGCTGAGAACAGAACCTGATGTTGCCTCTTTCCATCAGTGTTGCAGCTTGCCAACAGGATTACTGTACATGAACTGCTGCGAAGGGGTCACACTACAGGCACAAATAAAAATTGGAGAGCTGGAGCCCTGCTCAGCTGTGCTATGTTTATTAGGCAATGCTCAACAATCCTGAAGAGCCTTGGTGAGAACCACAAACATGCACACTAAATCCCTGCAGAGAAAAGAGGCAGCATCAGAATTGCCTTGGCAATTACATTTTCCCATTATTTCAAGACAATTTTACAAAATAGCATGCCTCATGGTTAAGAATAAAGGAGAAATGAATGCTTAAAGCTCCAGGATGGGACCTAAAAAGCACTCAGCCATGAGAGAGAATTCAAGCTCTCACCAGCATCAGCCAAAGCACATCTAGGTCTTTATTGTCCTTTTTGAAAATATGTTCCTAAAAGACCAAAAAGGAACTGAAGAGACAAATACTGAGAATTATTATTTTGGGTTGGCTTCTCAGAAACACTGGCACAGTTACAGAGTGTAGCTAGCAGAAGTCTCACATCTTTAGCCAGCAGAAAGCAAACGTATTGGCTTCCCTACCAAGCTCTTCAGCCACTTTGACAAAAGCAAAAAAAGGTGGGATACTTTCAGAACAAAACTCTGCACTTGAAAGGCACAGAATTTATTCTTATTTATAACAGAAAGACTGAAGTCCGCTGACCTCAAGAAATGGCATTTTCTGTTTTGAAAAGATTTTTGAGTGCTGTTTAAAGTATTAAACCACTTTCCTGCCTTTTTGTGCTTCAACACCATGCTTTCTGAATTGTCCTGTGCTTTAAACAAACCTGATTCTCTTTCATGAGCTCCACTATTTCTTCAGCTTGATGCAGGAGGTCTCTAAAAAGCAGAAAGGAAAAGAGAAATTATGAAGGCATCAGTAAGGTTAAAGCTTTGGTTGATTTTTAGCATTGAATCAAAGAACATTTGAGGATTCAGGTTGGATTAATCTTTTCCCTCCTAAATGTGTTAAGATTAGACAATTGACTGTGCTACCCAGAGAGCTTTGGGTGATTAGCTGATATTCAGGTATCTGACTTTCAGACATGTGCACTTAGATGAAAACAGCAGCTTAGTAGGCACATCTCAACTTCCATTTGAGCCAAAAATTTGTTTTGCAGCTATAAAGAGACCTGACCTTAACCCAGGTGATCCAGACCCCAAAGCTGGGCTTTGTTCCTCCTGATTCCAAGAGGTGCCAGTTGAGCCACGATAGCAGCCTTGCCAGTACTGAGCATGTTCTGTGCCCAGTGAAGTGCTCCAGCACCAAAGACTCCCACCCTCAGCCTTGCCAGCTGTCCATCAGCAGCCCAGCCCAAAGCCCCTCAGACTCACCTGGCCTGGCTGCCCGGTGTCGCTCCCGCCGTGCCAGGCGCAGGGGACAGATGCAGGACCGAGGGGCTGAAGGTGCTCAAGAGACCTGCATGGCACACACAGGTTAGGCCATTGCTGCATCCAACACACTGCTACTCTGCTGATTCATTAAACACAACAGAACTAAAACAGCCAGGACATGTAAAGTCTGACCATCTCCTGGCAAGCATAAGGGGTATGCCCAAGCCTCTCTGCAGGTGTTCTTCTGGGTTTTGTTCCTCACCTTCTGAAGTGAAGGCTTGATGTCTGAGTTTGCCTCCAGACTCAGGACAAAAACCTCCATCCCTGTTTCATGTCAGCCACAAATAGTGTAGGTGGGCTGAAGGAGAGGTAGCTGTAGAAATGAAGCCACTGGGAAGGGCTACCCAGGGAGACTCATGAAACACCAATGAGTTGCCATGTTTTAAACCCCTTTTACAGGGAAATATAAATGACACCAAGGAGCTAAGATATCAGGGAGATGATCTGGAGGGCAAGACCCTGGAGCTGTATTTTACACAGCATTTCAGCTGGCATGAAAGTTTTACCTGCAATGCCCTTTAAGCAAGTAAAGGCTGCCTTCAAAGACAGCCAACAGACAATGAATTCACAGATGTGGCGTGTCTGTGGCAGCCCCAGTGTAAATCCTAAGCACACGGCAGTTCTGGGCGGGCAAACCCACACAAGATTTCACCAGGCCAGCATGGGCCACAAGCACACACCAGCAGAGACTGTGGAGTGGGTAGAAATAACAGGCCAGAAAACCCTGTTGGGCATTTAAGAATCTTGTAGCCGTCTGTCTCACCCCTTCTTCAATGGTGTTTTCTATCCAGACAGTCTCTTTAAAGCCAGCACAGATAACCCAAGCTGGCTGCACCCAGGTACACCATGCCTCAGGCTTCCCTCACACCCCTGCAGTGTGCCTGTGCTGCACCTGCTCTGCAGCCCAACAGAGCCTTGGAGCTCCTGCCAGCAAGCGGGTAAATTAATTTGCTGAAGTTTCAGTGTGACAGCAAGACGCACCTGCTAAAGTTGCCATGCTTACTTCAAGGAAGTTCTTTCCTGTGCTATAGAAAGGGAAGAGAAAACAGGAAGTTCCTGTTATTCCATTTCTCAAAGAAAAATTATATTACAGCACAGCCTCAATTTCTTATTAGTTATGCTGCATCTCAGAGTGTAAATTCATGGCAGCTGCTGCAAGTAAGAATGGGGCCTTTCTTCCCCCAAAACTGTCATGTCATCAGCTACTGCTGAGTAGCAACATAGTGTCACATCTCAGTTTTTTCTGCCTCTGTACCCTCTGCATGTTGCAGCACTTGTGCTTGCTTATACACAGGTATAAGGGATGCAGAGGCCTCTCTGTGTATACCCACATACAAGTGCACACAGATGTTTATGCAACCATTAAAGCAACTTAGCCTTTTAAAGTTTATCTGTGCAGTGCTAATCCTCACCTGGAATGATATCACTCAAAAGATCTGCACAGACTTGCAACTACAAGGTTTGGCCACATGTTCCCTCACTGACTTAGACCTGCTAAAGGGGCATGGAAGGAGGAAATGGGGTAAAGCTTGTCCACTGAAGCACTGGTAATCAGCCAAGCAGAGGACAGGGTATCTAGACTACTGGGTTCTTTCCTAGCTCTGATAAATCCCTGCTTTCTGGTCTCTAACTAGTGAATCATGATATTTACTACCTAGGATTTATCATGCAGCAGTGATTCTTTATCAAGGGTATTGCAACCCCAAGTTAATTCTGTGCCCTGCAAAAGAACAAAAAATTTCTTTTATCAAAGAACAGGGAAAGTTACAGTGTCTCAAAATCCTTTCTATTTTACATAGGCTTTCTCCTCCTCTCTATAAAACAATAAAAAAGATTACTTGGACATAATTCCTGCACTGTGATAGTATAGAGATTAGGATAATGAAACTTATAAAAGTTAACTATTGTTACCTTTGGAGTAAATCCTCACCACATACTGGTATCTGAGAACAAAGAAGAAATAAGAATAATATTAAGCAAAGTGTAAACTAGACCTACATATATTGTTCCCCTACCATATTCCAATCCTGTTAAGAGAAAGTGTTGTTTTCTACATACTTCTCTCCATTGTGTTGTAATCACTTACAGATTTAAGTTATTTTCCAGAACTTCCCTATTACAGCACATTTTCATAGTCTGGTAATCCTTTCTTAGTTACTGCTTTCATTAATGATTTTTTTACATATGGCATAAAATAAAATTTGACTAGTTGATATAAAATTTCATAAAATGAAATGCTATTCTAGATCAGCTTTCTCTGGATCTACTCCTACTTCCTTTCAACAAGGGACATGACCTGAAGTCATTTAGATAATTCACATAGATGGCACTCATACAGAAGTGTGTCTGTTAAAAAGAAACAACATCAGTAGAGGAACTTCACTGATTTCAGAGAGTTTGAGGAGGAGACAGTGACAGTTTCCTAGAGTTTGCTCTAGGAAAGCAAACATTCCTTAAAAGAAGGTAATTTACATGTGATTCTATGACACCCCCACAAGCAACAAAGCAACAAAGACACCAGAACAAAGAAGACTTACTCTAAAGGGCCATGTATCTGGTATGGGCAAAGCACCTTTTCATTCAGGACAATAATTTTTTTAAGGGAGAGAGGTACTCACAAGGAGTCCAGAAGTGCTGATTTTCTAATGGAAAAGTATAATGCCTTGATGGATACCATCTCAAATTTGAGAGTTGTTTTGTAATAAGGGAGACTCTACCCAATTATTCACAGTGGCTATCAATTTTTGCTCCAGAGGCATTTCTACACTTCCTCAAAGCTTGAGAATTGTGGTTAAATGCTTTTATTTGGGCCTCAAATCTATTTCAGATATCCACTTCCAACTATTAAGACAAATAAAGATCATCCAAATCTGACTATATTATTACAGGTAGGAGAACTTTACCCACTGATCTATACACCAGAAGCATATCTTTGGGATCCTTGTAGACCTCCTGCCTTCTAGGTAAGAAGCCAGTCTACAGAAAACACTTGATGAAGTGGAAAATTTACTGCATTTCTCAATAATTTGTATTTGTTCCAGTTTGAATTTTCCCAGCATCTTCTTCCAGTTATTCAATCTGTTATGCTCATTGTTAGGAAATCTAATGCACTCTAATCAAATATCATGGTACTCTGCAAGAGCACTGTGATCACATTTCCTCCTGCACGAAGTCAGCTGGCTATTTTTAGACTCAGGGTATACTGGAACACAGAACAGCAGGTATTTCCAGTCATGTTTTCACCAGAAGTCTTTGATGCCTGTGGAAAGATTCAAGTCCTGAACACCCTGAGACCCCAAATGATATCACTGGCTGACTTCATCATCACAATGGAGGAAATGGGTCACGTTCAGCACATTTCCCGCTTGTACTCACTCTTTGCAAACTTCCTATTGCCGTGACTGCTTTAATGTCAGCTGGCCTTAGAGCATGAACTGCAGAAAAGCAAAAGACATCAGGTTACAAAAAACCCCAAAACAGTAACCCTGCCAGAAAGTTACATTCACCAGTATGTTAAAACACAACAAAGTTGGCTAAAATGTAAGACGTCTATACTGATGGCTTTGATTGGAGGTTTTAAATTAGTCAGAAAGGATGGGAAACTCTACTCAGAGGTTCAGTAACTACTTTGGGTGTTTAGAGGCCCTGATATGCTCAACTATCAAGCAAGAAAAGATCAAAAACCACTTCTAGGAATGACCGAAGTAATAGTGGCATCCCCAATTACCTGCTGAAGAAACAAAGGCAGAAAAGTAATCATGAGCAGAACAAAAAACTAAGGAGTTTATAGAGCCTAGTTCCAGTTTAGTCAATCCCATATATATGCATCCCTGCAAACATCTAATTTCTACCCCAGCCCATTCTCAAATAATTTTGGGAGGGAAACCCTTTGCAGAGACAACATCAAACACAAACCTGAAGATGAAGGGGTCTCAGGGAACACTGTCTGCTCACATGAAAACTGCAGTCTTCTTAGAGCCTTTGAGACAAACAAATAAATATGGTTGATTGCTTAGATCTAACAAGGAAATTTGTGGAATGAGGGGTCCTATGGGCTCCATTCTCACACAGGACCAAGATCTCACTCATGTAAACAGTTTCAAAGAACAATTACACCTCTGTTAGAAATACATGGGAACACAGGTCTGGACAGCTGCATTTGCAATCAACTCTTCCACAGTACATGACATTTTCTGCTCAGTTTTCTTACTGATTGCCACAGAACTGGGCCTGAGCAAATGGTGGAATGTGCTGAATACATCCTGTTACATCCACTGCTGCAGTGACTGCTTAATCTGGAAGAGGTCATAAGAACATCTACTGCAGGCATCTCTGTGTGCCAAGGGGCACTTGACTGACATAGCAAAATGTTACATCTCCAGTATGCAACAGGAAAGGCAGAATGGACCAGTTCTGGCTCCTTAGCAACACCTGACCAGGTGATCAGAGATGGCAAGGGTGTGAGTGATGCTATTGACTCAGCATCAGAGACAGCTCAATACCAGTAGGAACACTGTTTAATGCCATCCTATATCCTTGTGGTAGGCACAGCCCAACACTGAGTGCTTTAAAGGGGCATGAAAGACAATCCTCGCCTCCTCAGGTGTCTTGGCAAGGAGTTCCCTCATTGCAATAACCATGAATGGCTGGCTGACCATCACCAGTACCTAAAGGTGGAATCTGTATAGTGACAAGGGCCACCATGGTCCACACACGCTCCCTAGTGCCCAGCTGGAGGACTTTAATGCTGCAGACACTTTGCACTGTTATAAGGCAAAGAAGACTTTAATCCCGTGTTTCTAAAAGAGCAACAGAGCATCTAGGAACAAGTGCTAACCACAAAAGACCTATGAACAGGATATGCAACCTAATAACAAGCACTGCTCAGAGAAAACCTCATTTCCTGATTACATTCTGTAATCTTGCAGCTGCACTATCACATTGCCGACTCATTGGCTTTGCATTTCTTCTTTGCAGAAGCAGTTTAGAGCAAAAAGCCGTATTCGTTCTACTGCTTGCCTCAGAGAAAGCAACAGCCTGACAGGTAATGATAGGTATTGAAAAGAGGAAAAAAACCCAAAGCTGTACTCATACTTTACCTGTAGTTCCCCATGTTCTTCCAGATCATCTGCATTACCTTAAAAACATTAAAGAAATGGTTATGCCATATTTTTTTTTACCTTAGGGGAAAAAAAGCTTCATAAGACTCAATATACCTAAAAACACAGAATCCGGAGAGGAGGCACCTTTCTCATCTGCCTTCCTTTCCAAAGATGAGGCTCATCCCAACAACCAAACATTTTCTTTGATTTTCCTATATTAGAATAAGCTTTTAGTTATTATAAACAGGTGACATCTGTTGAAATTACTGGAATTTATAGGAACAGGTGGTTAACTTCTTGTGGATCCCCTCAAAATACCCCATTCTCCACAGGCCTTCTCTACCTGTTTTCCTCTTCAGCACATTTCATATACTGCTGTAGTCTCATTCCATCCAAATTTAGAGTAATTTGAAAATGTACAAGGTGAAACTCCTTAGAAAGGAGCAATTCACATTAATCTCCATCTTCCACAGTCAGGGAGCAGCATGACACTGTTGTGAGTTCGCCATAGTGATACAGAAAAAGCTGCAATTTCTTCTCCTAGCAGAGTGTTGGCAGACAAAATAGCCTTTGGAGCCAGGAGTCAGGCCTGTAGCTGTTTCCTGTTAAGGAAACATTATTCTCTTTCCTTGAGCACACACCTGGATTTATACAAATAGATTTTGGTTTACTCTAAAATTTCCACAAAGCCTTGGTCAGCTGAACTTCAAAGCATGCTCTCAGCTGTTCTTGCTTGCCACACTGAAGCCATCAGCAGCCAGCAAATCTTATACAGAATTAAAATAATTGTCCTTTAAGAGTCAGGAGCTATTTTTGGAATATTTAGCCCTGCTGAGTATTTCTGGCTTGTACCTTTCTTTCCATGTCAATGACAGAGTAAGAGCTGAGCCAGCTCAACCCAGCAGGTGAGACATCCTTGGGTGTAGGGCAGCCAGCAGTGCTCACACTGCAAGGAGATGTGCCTGGCACGAGCAGGGGGCACTGGGCAGCCTCTGATGACATGGGCACCTGCGCATACAGGTCAGTGAGGTGACAAAGAGCTACTACTGCTCCCCATGACCACCTCAGCCTGTCACCTGTGCCACACCGCATGACCTTATTCAATAACTGTCAGCAACTTCCATACATGGCTTTTTCCCCTGCTTGGGTTTCAGCCACGAGCTACTTGCAAATTTGTATTGTTTTTGCAGTACTTGTAGAAGGTTGAGACAGTTTCCTGGCTGTTGTGTGACATATTTTTTAAATTTCTGCCTGTTCAATCTGTGGTTTTTGATGATGCTTTACTCAGGGCAATAACGAGAACCCCAACTCTGTTTGGGTTCCTGGAGGCACAAGCAATGAGGGACTTGTCTGCATCACACAAATCTACTGCAGAAACCCAGTATCTGAGAATTTTAACACTAATTTCAACTATATTTGAGAATAGTTCCTTAGGTTACACTGAGAGAGAAAGAGGATCCAATCCCAGTTTCCAGGATTCAGGGAGTTGGAGGAATAGTTTTAATGTGTCAGACTGGAAGTCTTTCTAGTCTGGGATTTTGCCTCTGACAATATTGAAACGCAGATGCTAAAGCAAAGAACAAGGAAAATACAGTTATACTTCCATGTTCTACTCCCTCAACCACCCATACTACTGTGCTCCCTGAGCAAGCAATTACCAAATGTTGAAGAACTCCCTGACATTTTTCTTTCATGGATTTGCCTATTTGTTTTTCTAATACTTTCACACTTTTGTCTTCCTTCAAGCCCTGTGGCAAAAGGGGCTTCATCATTTAACTGCAGGCTGAAAAGAAGTACTCCTCATTCACTAATGACCTAATTGTTTCCTTGTTGCTCTTGTAAAGAGTAGTCATTCCCTTGTTTCTGCAAAATTTGCCATTTTGCATGTGCCTGTATGTCTTTATCAGATACCTACCCCTGCTTTCTCCAGGCTGAAGAGTCAGTTTCTTCGATCTCATGTTGAAGTTGTTCCATAAGCCTGACCACTCTCCCCTCTATCCTCCTCCTAGATTTTACATCTTTTTTGAGAGGAAAAATCCAGATGACTGTCAAGATGCAGCTGAACTATGGCCCTGTACACAGCAGCAGCAACGTGGTTTTTATGCTGTTCTCTCGCTAACTTCTGAATTAATTTCTCTCCATCACTAGCACTGATGTCTTCAGACAGTTGTGTTCTGGGGTCAAGCAGTATCTATTCAGAGTTCACCATAGCATACACATAGATAAGAGCAATATATACGAGGAAATCTTAGTCTAAGTTTTTTTCTGAACATCTGGAACAGTTTTGCGCCAGCAAGTTAGAATCCACCCTCACCCAGACCACTTCTGAACACATGCAGAGCCCACATCCCAACGCAGATCAATAGGAGCATCACAGTTAATGAAATGGACATGTTCATATTTCTGCTTGGCTCACTCCCTTGGGTGGTTATCACCTAATCCTGGCAGTTCTTTTATATTTGTCATCAGTTTGCTCAAGGATTTGGTCACTACTCCTCTTGACCCCTGTGCTGAAAAGCTTGGAGTGCAAGGCCTTTTTTAAGCTGTTATGTAAGGACACCAAAGAAAAAAATAATTTGTCAGGCTTCAGCCTTCTTTTATACATCAGTCAGTCCCACTGACTCTGTGTTTCAGAAAAACTTGAAAAAGGATGTATTGGTTTTCATTCCTTCAACAATGATTCATTGTTTCTCTTCAGATTAATTTCTGGTTTGGCTGATTAAATTTTAACCTCTTCAGTTTTCTTAGTTTGTTTTGGATTTACACTTTCCACAGGTTGACTTTTTAAACTCCTTATACTCCCAGTACTATAGTTACGCCCTTACTCTACCATGCAATAAGTCTAACTTCTGTTTTCAATTTTCTTGACATAAAAAAGGAAGTATTTTTCAGACAATTTTCCCAAAATTTGGGAGAAATATTCCAACTCCTTCCTCCCTTGCTCTTATTGTTAATGTTTCAACGAACAACTCTTATAGGCTGCTATCCATCAACATCTTTTTTCCTGGATAAAATTTTCAGAGGAACTGCAGCCACCATGCATATTTTTCCCTAAATTAAAAAGCTCAGGTGCGATAATTTCTTCTGACTACTTTAGGAACCAAAACCTCCTAACAGTTTATTATTTATCAGAGCACCTTATAACCCTCTGAAGACAATGATTGTCAAAGCCTACTGCTAAGGTAAAGTAGTGGAGTTATCACTGTTTTCTTACAGGCAGAGAGCTGAAGCACAGAGCCAATAAAGCCAAAACATACACAGCATTTTCAGTCTTGAGCACCTATAAAAATGTCATTGGCACCAAACGTGGATTTTAGAGACCCAGTATAGGGAACAAGGGCTCCAGCCTACCCTGAATATTACAGAAATCTGATCAATGCCTTGAATGCCAGGATGATGATTAACCATTCACATAATCTTCTATCACTGAAAAGAAGATGATCGTAGTTACGAATTCAGAGAAAACCTCTGTTCCTTCCTTGAATTTCTGCACCATTTTGGCACAGATCTCACTGCTAGTCCAATTGTTTGGTGATGTTTCTCTCATCAGAAACCTTTAGTGTCTAAGACAGTCTATCCCCAGAACAGTGCAAACCAATGCATACATCTTTATCTAAAAATGATCAAACATACCCAAAACTGCATTTAAGATCACGGTTTTACTCACAGATTTTCTCCATTCTGCTTCTAAAACTCCTGCTACACGCCCACCTTGCAACAACTAAAAACAGAGGTTCCCAAATACTGTGCAATGCAAATTTTCAAAGGGCCTTTCAAAACTTACCTTCTGAGGAGAGCAACCAAAGGAACAGCACACCTAACAGTAGCTTCATGGTAACCACCTCTATGAATTGATAATCCTGGAGTGCTGTGTGTTAGATGTTAAGGCTCAGAAGAAAGAAATTCTCTTCCTTTTCTCCTTTATATTTTAAAAGTTGATAACTCAGCAGCCATAAAACTTATTAGCTTCTACCTTTGGAAAGCAAAGTGACGATGATATCTCATTTCATTGCCCATCCAAGGGTCAAAGAAGGGGCACAGCTTCTCTCACTTGTTCAGAAAGAGCTGGCCATTTTTCAGGGGAGTTCTTAGCAAATCTAAGGACCAAGATCACATGAGTCAGCTTCCAGCAGGGTCAAGGCTCTTCCAGGCAATACATAACACATTAGTTTGGCATTAGCCTGCCTCTGCCAGGCAGGGAAGGAGCCTCTGCTCCTGAGGCAACAAGGTCAACTGAACCCTCTGTAGCAGCCCACACCCACCCAAAGAGGAAGGCTGTGCTCTTCCTTTTGTCTCCTTCCCTACCTGCCTCCTTCCTTGCCTTCAACCAGACTCATGCTGCGCCTGTTTCTCTTCCACTTGTTCCTCTTCTGGTGGATTTTCCTTCTCTGGGTTATGCCTCACCAGTATTTGCCAAGTCAGAGCAGTGTCACACAAGCAGGGTCAGAAACTCTGCCCTCACACTGAGCAGGGCTCTAAGCCCCTTGCTATGACACTCCTACAGCAGCATGGTCACTTCTGCAGAGTCAAGGAGCATGCAGAAATGCCAGCTAGATCGTGATACAGCACTCCCCAGTGAGACTACCACTATGCCTCAACTACAGTGCCAGGGTCAAACCTCTGGAGAGCAGCCTGCTGTCCTCATACAAAGCAACAGAGTGACCTTTGGCCTCTTCTGAGCTCACTGACACCCAGAGAGAGGTCCTACATGAATAATGGGAGTCTGCTTAAATAAATAGCTTTAAATGCTTAAATAAGCCACTAACACACCCAACTCAGGCAGTCTAACCCATCCTTCAAAGGGGTTTTTGTTTATTTTGCCTTTCTGTTGTTTTGTGACAGAAATTTGACATTCTTTGAAGGCACATGTTGGAGGTAGATTTTGTGATCATTTCACTTTTCAAAAACCAGGAATGCTGTATTAATTCTGAACATGAACAGCTATTGCTCAGAGCAACCTGCAAGGAGGAATGTACATAGGAGAAAGAATTCCTCCATCCCCTGAGTCTCCACTATCAATTCAGCAAAAACACACCAGCACAAGGAACTTTTCAGCTCAGACACAGCTGCACGCTCAAGCCTGAGAGGGATAAGCTCATTCTGCTTGGGGGTCTCATACCTGAAACACAGTTTGGCACCCAAACTCCTTTGACCAGTAAGGTAAGTTAAAGGCTTACTCACTGTCAGGGCAGAGCCCCACACCAGCAAGCCCTGCTGGGGCTGAGCTGCAGTGGAACTCCCAAGCACGTGGCCAGGATGAGGGAGATTCAGGTGAGGCTGGCCAGGGTCATTATCACATTTCAGTCAAGGCACCATTGAACAGCCCCAGCACGGATGGGAGTTACCTTTGGTGGGTCTCATCATTACACACAAGGGTTTGTGGCTGCTTCACTCCTCAAGGGAAAGCTCTCACTATCAAAAGTCTGAGAAACAGACTTCTTGAAGAGCTGGGAGTGTTTAAAATCATTGTGCAGCAAGAAAACATGAAAAGGAAGGTAGCATTAATTCATTCATTTGCCATAAACCACAGATCCAAGAGTAAGTTTAGCCTTTAAACACTGTGACATGCTCCAGAAGCAAAACGTTGTTAACTTCAAGGCTTGTAAATCTCTTGTAAACACTCCTTCCCACCACTGAAGCATTAAAATAGCTCCAAGACTGAATAGCAAATAACAAGTGGCAGCAAAGATCAAAAAGTTTGCAAAAGGGAGAAGAGAGCACTTTCTATTATATGTAGAAGGTTTCAGAGACAAATTAAAGCTTTTGCATTACTGCAAGGGCAACGCTAGATATAGCTACAAAAGGCAAGGAAAGTTCCAGACCATAAACGAACCCTCAGCTGATGATATTTAGGAATACCCTAGGGAACTGCAGCCATGTAGCTGATTACCTAATGATCAAAACAGAACATCTTGTGTCTACCCTAAAGTGCCTTCTGCTGCTCAGGTGGGACAAGGAGCTAGCTGGACCTTGTAGTTAACCCTGCCTGAATCGTGTGATTTGTCTTGTCTCTTGCCCTGGATGGAGAGGGCTCATAACACAACTGGAACAGAAGAGCATTACATGAGGGTTGCTGGTGAAGAGCAGAAGTTTTGTGCCTTGGCATGTTCTTGAGCAGAGGACCTGTTTCACAGGTCTAGACCCAACAGTGCAAAATACCACAAAAACAAAAGTCAAGCCCCAGTTACAGTTTTAAAGTAAGCAACACCCAAACACAGGCGCTAATGCATGTTAGCCAAACTCTTTGGTTCATTGCTACATCTTTGGGTGGCTTATAATACACCTAAAGCTTCACCTTTCACACCCAGTGAGGGAGCTATAGCTGGGAAAGCCATGGGATTTCTCTTTTTTTAGCTTGTCTTTAAGTGTTTCCTTATCTCCTCTGTTAAACAGAGCTTTTTCCAGCATTTCTTTTACTCATACAGAATACCGAGACCCCAAAACTCTTTCAACCTATCTAGCTCCTCATCTATAAGACTGCTGTTTTAAAATACAAATAATGAAGGTATGGCTGCATATTTAAAAAAAAAAAAAATCAACAATAAAACCAAACAGACTAGAAACTCCATAGCACTTAACCATTCAGAATTAAACCCAAGATGTTTATTCCCTCAAGCACAACCTTGTATTGAGTAACTTAGGGAGGTAGCCCACTCAATTGCTAATAATCAGAGACCATATACCAGTGGATAACATAATTGCATCCACAAAACTATCACATTACACTGGCATAGCAAAGGACTTCTTGTGGAAATACAAAGCAGACCGAGTTTCCATTTGATTTAAAGATAGAGCCTGTCTGTGACCTGTCACTGCTTCAGCTAATCCTACTGCCTTGACAAGGCATCAGATCTTGAATTTTGTACTTAGGAAGCATATCCCTGAATTGTTCCATCTATGAGGCACCCATCTGTGATGGGTAGAACATGACAGTGCTACAAAAATGTCAGGAATAAATCATATACAACAGCAAGACATTTCATGTGTCCTTGTGATACTGTGCTGTTGCCTCCTCTTGCTGCGATTCACACTGCTGGTAAATTTAGTGCATACCCTGGACCTAGACAGAAGATCTTTCTCCACAGGGGAGTTCAGACATGCAGCAGAGGGTGAGGAGATCAAGTGAGGCCAAGGGCAGCCAGGGACATGAATCACCAGGCAGCAATTCTGCGGCAGCAGGCAGGAGAGCTGCACCGCTTGAAGGAGGCTGCTACCACCTGCTGGAGGGAGTGCAAATCCTCCAAGGGAATGAACCCAAACGCTCATGTGGAACTGGGAAGCAGCGGTCTGTGTATGGTCAGATAATTGAAAGTGGACAAAAGGCCTTGTAATGCTTAGTGCAGTCCTTCAAAAAGCCCAAGCTTTTGGAGTTGCAGGCAAGGAGGATATAAATTGTTTCTAAAATGGCTTTAAAAAAGAAATCTTGGTAAAAACAAATGCAAACACAAGGCCTCAAATACAGTTCCCTATTTTTTTTCTAAGCTCAGCACATGGTTGGACTCTTGACTATTATAGTTAGATCTGCATAGCTGCCATAGAGACCTAAGCTGTGGCAGTAAGCACACAAATAAGCAAGGTCACCACCACAATTATAGCCTTGTTAGCCTTGTTTCGGATGAGCTCTGAAGCAGCACTCTCCTGCAAGCACCTACCAGTAGCTGAAGGCAGCAACGTAACTACAAAAACTTCAATCCAACGTTAATAAGTGAATGAAACTCGAAATTTCTTCCTTGTGCCTGAAATAGGGCACAACCTCCCACACAGACTGTGTGATTGCTTGCTGAGGGCACAAGCCCTTTAGCCACTCATGTGTGGCTGGCACCAAAGTACAGCATAAGGTCCATCTCCACAGACTGCTCGATGCTGCTGAGAGGCTGGTGGTGCCCAGCCTGCCTTTGCAGCTTGTGCATCTGCCCCAGGTCCCTCGGTCCCCACTGCCTGTCACAAAAACATGATGTGCCCTTTGCAGCAAAAGCTGGAACTGCTCCTCACTGCCTATTCTAGCAGCCTCTGGGCCTTTGATGCAGGCAAACTGCAGATCATGCCACAGGCTGAAATCCTCCTGGCTCCTTGGGGGCAGGAGCCCCTGAAGCCTGATGACAGCTGCCAGGCTGCTGAGAACTCCGAACAGCTGGAGAACAGCAGAAGCCAAGATTTAAAGATCCTCTGCTAAAGACTGTTTTTACTTACTTTTCTGTATTGTGAGGATTCGTTTGAGTCTGTAAGCAGCAAGAAGCTGGGGACCAGATACTTCCTGTGGCCTCCTCAGTTGGCCCCTTGGTTATCAAATCAGGAGATAAAGCTCATTTCTGGGGAGCCCTGTTTACAGCCACAGACTTGAGAGAGTTCACCAGAGCTACCACAGCCTAGAGAAAGCAGTGCTGGCAGGAAGGCAGATAGAATAGGGAAGCAGTCTGCCTGCCTCTGATAGACAGTGATGGCATTTGACAGCAGGAACCAGAAAATATGTGCTCCCTTCCCATGTCTCTGGGGAAGTTCATTGATGCTCACACACAAAGTACCTAATTCTCAAAACTTACATGGAAATCAGGCACCTAAATAAACACCACTGGGAATTGAAGAACAAGTCTCAAAGCACTGAGATTCTCTGTAAAATGAAAACAGGGGTATTCCCTTTCTCCCATTCTTATCCATTAAGCTATAAAATTGCCAAAGCAGTGCCAGCTTTTGGCTGTTTGTATTCACACCACAAAGGGGCTCTGTTTTCAGCCACTGCTGTAATTGCAGCAGCCAGTGTGGGAAGCTCCTGGCTCTCCTGTGCTCTCCCCACATGAAGGTGCAACATACAGACTCTGTGGGGTCAGCCTGTCTAGGTGCCACAGTGTCCCAGACTTGCCAGTCCACCTATGAACACCCCAAAAGTCCTCTGTTTACCTCACTCTCCCGCAGAAGTCCATTTCTCAGCCTGTCTTTACGTGTCAAAAAATATATTCCTTTGACCTCAGTGAGCCAGCCCCAGATGTGCTATATTCCTTTTGCATCAGTAATACTTGTGCTGCTCTTGAGAAAGAGAAGACTATCAAGTGGTAGCACAGTGATTGAGATGGGGAGATGAGGTAAAGCTGCTTTGCCTGATAAGGGATGAGACTGTTTGACTTTTCTGGCTGCATTTGCACCAAACTCTGAGAGACCTTTACATTCCACAGCCCTCGAGGTTGCTCAGTTTTCGTCCATTACCAGCAGAAGCTCCTGGAGCCAGGAGCGTACGGCATGGTGTGCTCTCTTCACATACTTAACACAAATTGTGGCAAACACGTCCTCCCACTGTAGTGCTCACAATGTAGAGCTCTGCAATGCTCTGATCTGCTCTCACCTGCTGTGTGGCTAAAAGAGCTGGGCTGTCCAGGTGCTCGGTGTCTTCTTGCTCACCAGTTCTTTCACCCAATGAGTGGAGCTGCACTGAGGCAAGCCTGAGGGTAACAGATTCAGTGCTTAGAGAAGTGGGTTGAAAGGCCTTTTTGACACAGACACACTTATTTTACTAAGGGTCCAAGCAGCTGAAGCCTTCTGTAACTGCGAAGAGGTGCTTACAGAAACTAAATTTCCTTTTGTGAGGCAAAGAAATCACAGGAGAACAACAAGCAAACACCATCCAGTCAATATTAAACCCAAAGTCACACACAGCTCAGCACTCCAGAAAGGGAAGCAGGTAAACAGGCATAAAATAAATAGGAGGGGTGAGCATACAGAAACTACGGACGCCAGACTGGACTAGAAATATTTGCAGGTCAGGGCAGAAAGGAATATCAGTGCTCTGGGAGGAGCACATGGCCACTTGGCCTGAGCGACAAACGGCGTGTGGAGGGTCACGCCTGCTTTAGCCAGCTGTAACTCTCGCTGTTGCCACCAGAGGACACCAAATTCCCACATTTTCACTCCTGAACACAACGAGTATCCCGACCCTTCGGCTGCGAGTGGGGAAAAAATGTCATGGCCGTGGAGCTGTACCTCCAGTCCTCAGGAGGAGCAGTCCAGGCCAGGGGGTTCTGGAGGAGGCCGGCGTTTGCCCGGGTGTACCATCACACAGCAGCAGCTCCGTCTCCTCCCGCCCAGCCAGAAGCCAATTTCAGGCTTGCGTATTTTCAGTGACTGCATGCTTTGAAGACCGGTAAATAATATAGAAAATAATAGTGATTCAAACCAACGCTAGATGATGGGAGACCAAAAGCCACTGCCAGCTGAACAGATGCTCTTATCCCATATTTCCACTGAAAGAGCTTTCCAAAATTCACAGTTCTGCCACGCTTCATCCTGACATTTCAGCGGAATATTGCAAGAATGCCATTGAGTGCTAGAGGCCTTTGTTTTTGAGATGGAAAGGCTGGGCTCTGGAACCAGCTACAGGTGCAGGCATGGACCTGTCCATAGGATTTTCTGAACAATTAATCTGCACGTCATTATTTCAAACGATCTCAATAAATTGCAAAAGCTGCTCAGAATCAACTGGATAAAATTCAATAAAAACACAGCAAAGTACTGTGATTGGGAGGGAGAAATTAAGAGCACAAATGGATGACTTGGGATAATTGGTTAAGCAGCAGTACTACACAAAAGGATCTGGAGGAATTAGAGTGGATCATGTAATGAGTCAACTGTATACTGCAGTTGCAACAAAAACATTTCTTTTGGGATATATTAATGGAGTGTCATAAGTATGCCACAGAAAGTCATTATTCTGCTTTACTCCAAAACAGTGCTCACTAATGCTAAGCTCTGTGCCAAATCTGGGGCACTAGCAGTTTCAGAAAGGTGGAGTTAGAGCAAACCAGCCAGCCCATCAGGAAGCTTAAGAAACCCTAGGGAAAGCTGGATGGACTTTTTGGGATGGACTTCGGGAGGTTTTTCTGGAAGAGAAAGAGTGAGGATGGCTGCTCTGATCACAGGGGGCTGTTCCAGCCAGCAGCAATTACCATGCCTCTGTTTTCCCTGATGGCTCAGAAAAAAAGACAGGCAGAGGGGTCCCAGATCAGTGTGGAACAAAGGCAGACACCAAACCTGCGACTAGTTTGGGTTTCATCTCGACAGGCATCTCTGTTTTTCTTACATAAGAGGGAAGGTATGCAGGTGGGGGATGGGAGGGGTCACGAGTTTTGATGTGACTGTCAGTGACAACCTGGAAACTTGCTTTCAGGTGAGGAATGGTCCTTTTAACACAACAAAGCGGCACACCCAGGAGTGCACACACAGACCACACCTACTGGAGCCAGCTTCCACAGGGCTGTTTGTACAGCAAGCAAAGGAGAAAATAAAGGTTGGAGATGGAGCTTGCTTTTTGCCCACTCCTCCCCCAGGTCGACCTGTCCCTACGAATATTATAGCAAGGCAGTTCACATATTACTGCTTCCTGCAGCTCCTGGGGACCTTCAAGGTCCTGCTAATAGCACTGCTGTAAGATTCCCACCCCTTAGACCTGGTTTCCACCAAGCACCTAAATAAATTTGGGCAGGTCCCCATTCAGCAAAGGCCTTAAGTTTATGCTACATTTAAGCATAAGATTCAGCGTGTGTGTTCCATAATTTCTGCAAACAAGGCCTTTACCTCAAAAAATATAGATAAAACAACTTTTCATTTAGCTAATCTCAAACGCTTCCCTCAAACTCCTTGAATCTACCTCCCCTCTGACACTGAAAAAGATGCCTTGCATAAGAAGACTCCCTTGCTTCCTCTCTGCTGTAATTCATCAGCTCTTCCCTGCTCCAGGGCACGTACCTCTAGGGACAGATGAAATCTATTCCTGTTTGTTACTATGCAGAGCTAGATCTCAACAGCAGTGATAAAGGCCCTTGCACATCCTAGCTTGCTTTCTGATACTTCCCTTTTCTCTGGAATTCATACTCCTCACCCGCCCTTGCTCCCTTCCCCCTTCTCTGTTTGCTCATACTTCTGGAAAGATGACTGAAGGCTAACCAATGAGTAAGACACTGCTGCACGTCATCGCCTGTCTGCTGCAAGAAGGGGTGAATAAGTTCGTTTGTCCACAGGTTAAAGTGACGTTGCCATCCTAACAAGGAGCATGTAATTGGGAGACCAAGCAGTGGGAAACCTGCCCTTTCTCTTCTCTCGTCTGGGGCTTTTAATTTCTCTTGTTTTCTTCATTGCGTTCAGCACTTTATGCCTGCACTGCATCTTTCAAGTGAGGATCTCAAAGGGCTTCAGAGACCTTAATTAAACCTCATAAATCTGTAATTGATAGATGAAAATTCTGAGTCACAAAAAGGTAAAGTGATGTGCTCATGGTGAAACAGTGAGTCAGTTCAGAGCTTGGAGCAGGGCTATGGTGATTCCAGTCCAGTACTCAGCATCTTCCTCCCTTGCCAGACTTCACAGAAGACTTGGAGAGTGAGTTCAACAGCTGCCTGATGCCACTCCCAGTGGCCATTCAGCCACTGGTGGGGAACAACCATCAGTGGCATTTGGTGCTGTGGCACCAGACCGGCTAAGGGTGGAGGCTGCGTTGCAGGAGTACTGCAACTCCCTGTACTGGGAACAGCCCCAACCACCCCACTCCCCACTGACTGTGACCCCAAAGCCAGCACAGAGCCCGGGGCTCAGTTAATCGCTATTTCCAAATCCCGAGGGCGCAACCACAGGATAAGAGCAGTCCCTTCACCCTCCCCATACGGCGGCCTGGCAGGGGAAGGGCCTTCATGGCCTGATCCGTGCCGGTCGGTGCAATGCTGTTATCCCTGCCATGGACCCACAGTCCAGTCTGCACCCAGGGACCCAGGCAGGCACCCAGCCAGCTCATGGCTGTCAGTCGGCCTCGGGCAGGTTCCTTCTTTTTTCCTGTTTCCCTCCCAAGCCTGTGTTTTCACATCCACAGCATGTGGGCTTGGCAGGGCCGGGACCCTCCCGGCTGGGCGTTTGCACGGAGCGGCCCGGGCCGAGGCTGGCTGGGCGGGCAGGACAGCACAGCCCTGCCCGCCCATCCCTCCTTGGTGGCGGGGAGCCGGTCCCTCTTGGTGGACATCGTCCCAGTCTGCTTTCCAATTATAGCATTGCAGGGCTGTCACTGCGTTTAATTGTCTGCGTTTTATAAACACTAAACGGCCTTGGCTGACGCCCGAGTTAATGATCCCCTGCAGAAGCGACTTTGGCCGGCCGGCTCCCAGCTGGGCCCTCACCACGCCCACCAGAAAGGGTCAATTAAAAAAAGATGGGAGAGGATAAAAACACAGAAACACAACTTAAAAGACAATGATGCACCTGAGGAAATGACACATCCCCCCTCCTGTCTGCCACCGAGCTGTGATGCCGCTGCTGAGTTGGGCTTTCCTGAAGGCACCAAACAGGAAAGCTCTGCGCCTCAAACCCACCTGCCTGCCATGGCCAGCGCCAGCTGCCCACACCTGAGCACCCTTTCTCAACCATCCCAGTGACTGCCTGGATCAGGGTCTGAGAACGGCAGGAGACCCGTAGCAGGACAAACACATCAGTTCACCTACCATGTCAAACCTACACTTCTTTCTTCCAGGTTTTCCCCTTGCTTAATATTAGCAAAGGGAAAAAACCCAACACAACTCACCTCAAAAATGCAAACAGAATGAAAACCCCCAAAGTAAATAGCCAAGGCTTTTATGTTAATGCAAGAGTCATTGACAGCATCAAAACAAAGGGAAAATCTCTGAGTCAAATTTGCAAATGATGTAAATAAGTCTATTGAGTTTCAGTGAAGGGCACAGACTGCCCTACAGGATGTATATAGGTATATGTGCTGCCCTCATCCCAACTCAGTGGCACAATGGACACTGGAAGGGGAACAGATGACACCTCAGTAGGATTTGTACATATCACCACTAAAGCTCAGCATTTCTGTTTTAAAAAGAAAGAAAGAAAAAAAAAAAAAAAAAACAATGAAAAACCCAAACAGGGCGAGTGCACAGCTGCAAGGCGGCCTGGGTAATTGTGCAATGCTGGGAACTCTTAGGTAGTTAATAATTATACTCAACCTTCGGTCTAGTTCCTAACAACACCCCTAGGCGTGTCGCTCTTACAGAATAAGGGCACACGCCCTGCTGTGTCTCCTTGCTTAACAGGAACACAAAGTACAGTAGTAGGAGGTGTTTCCTTGAACTCTGAACAATTGGACATTTAAGGATTAATTACTGTTAAGGAGCTTTGGACTGGCAAACACACTAACTCAGCTCTTGGCTGCGTCTCCTAGCCAAGTTCTCTCAGTCATCCTAATTAGACATTCTGATACCATCTTTAATTATATGATCTCACATGCTTATTTTTTTTCTTTTTCTTATTTTTTTTCTTCTTTTTACACTGAATCCCTGTCTCCTGCAGCACGCCAAGAGGGCAGACCATGGAGGGGTGAATTGGCGGTGAGGAAGGCGCCAGGCTGGGAGTCGCTCCCCTCCAATTCTCTTGGTGTAGCAGCAAGACCATACACACACTGCTGGGACCCGAGGCGATTGGGACCCGAGCTCCCCACGCTGCTGAAAACACCCCAGGTCTTTCACAAGAGGGAGGAAAGCACTGAGCCTGCCGCAGCTCCCTCGCTGCTGTGGGCAAGACAGGACGTATACTGTATTTGTCAGTATTGACTGCAGCCCGGCTGGAATAGCCCTGCGCCGAGCGAAAGCCCGCGCCAGCCGCAGCGAGTGCGTGTCCGTGCGCATGTATACACACACGTGTGCTCTCCTGCACACACCTCGATCTTGTTGAAACTACAGGAGGAGCATAGTGCGTGCTATTAATGTTTTCCACCTTTGTAAACATTGCACTGCTGGGGCGCTGCTCTGCGCCCCAACGTGCAGCACCCAGTGGTGCTGTGGGCCTGCCATCCCATCCCCCTTGACCCGGGGCCTCCCAAAAGCTGCTGAGGCTGCTTCACATTCAAGCTGATCCTGTTGGACTGCAACGTCCTTTCCTAGGAAGGGATCCGGCTATATCCGAGGGCCAGTAACCGACATCACTTTTTTCCCTGTGTGCTGACATTAGCTGCCTGCTCTCCAGCAGCCCCCCCTTCCCCCAGATGCGAGGAGGGAAGGTTCGGGCTGCGAGCTTCCAGCTAAAACGCTGCTCTGCTGAGCTGGAAACTCGGTATACCCTGAGGTCAGCCGAGGTTCACAAAGCTGGGGAACTCCTTAAATGGTATAGTCTGAAAAGCCGTCGCCCTTTGTTTTCGCAAGCAGCACAGGGAGACATGGGCAAGTTCTCCCTGGGACCTTTTCCTAAATGCTGGACTCGCAGCCCTGTGTGAATGTGGGGGCAAAGAGGCAGCTACAGCTGCTCCCTGCTTTTCCCAGCGCCAGGCTGCTCCCTGGAAATAGCTCCAAGCTCCAGCCCTGCCTATGCCTGCCAGCGGAACTGGCTGGGCTCAGCCGGGAGGGTGCGCGGCTCCCGTGCTCGCCCCACGCTCCTGGTGCTGGTGAGCCTGGAGCGCATCCTGGCAGGGTCTCTGCCCTGCCCGTCCTGCTCTAGGGTCTGGGCTAGCCCGCGGGCATGAGCTACCCCTCAGCACTTCATCACACCTTTCTAGAGTCAGAGAGGGAGGAAAGGAGGCCCTGACTGTCCCACAGGCAGGCAGCAGTACTGCACACAGGGAGGAGCCCTCTCCTCCCAGCTCCTAGGCGTTCCTTGCTGATTCAGAGTCAACATAATGGGGCTGAGATGGCGCCATTGATCCTGCTGGGCAGGCGGAGCCGCTATAGGGTAGGGATTAGTAATGACTTTCTTCCCCATGGCACCGGGTCACAGGATTTAGCCCTTTGTACAGCCCCACTGTGGAAACAGTCTGTCTCCCTCCCTGCCACCAGAAACGTGGCTATGGAGCTTCCACTGATCCCGGGGAACAGGGAAATGGCAACAGCTGCACAAAAAATTTCAGAGTTGGAGCTGTGTGACGAAAGAAAAACAGAATTGGAACCAGACAGTCACCAGGGATGGAGGATAAACCTACCCTACTAAGGCAGCCAGCTATACTGTCAGGAGGTCCTTCCTTCGGTCCTCTAGGACAGGCAGCCCTATGCAGTCAGGTAGCTCCTCCAGCCAGGTGCATCTTGGAGAACCTTGAGTTGCCAAGACCTTCACTGTACAGCTCCTGCTCTGTGCCACTGCAACCTTGCTCCTTGTAGCTGCCTGGAAACAGCCTGGCCACAGGTAACTACAGCTCCAGCAAACCCCCCACCTCCACCAGGACAACAGGAGCAGGGGGAGGAAGTTCATCACTCCAGGATGAGCACCCATCCCAGCTGCAGGTGCTGACAGAAGAGGACACACAAGGTCAGGGGAAGCACCTGAAGCTGATGTTTTGAAGGCATCACTCCTTTCCTATTCCCTCCCTTTTACCACAGGCAGTGTCACAGGCAGATCTTCATTTCCTCAGCTGCCAGAAGCAGAGAATGTAATTAGATACCAGTGTGGCCTCAGAACGCTGCTCAGAGCAGAGATTTAATCACGGTCCTTGTGGCTCACAAACACGGTGTTCAGTCAGAGGCTACAAAAGGCAGCCAGCGTCTTCCATCACCCCCGTGACCTGGAGCAGCCAGGGAGGAGTGAAGGGTTGCAGCCTTCCAAGTCAGCATCAGCCTGGAACAAAGGCTGTGGCAACCTGTTCCCGAGGCACGAGGCTGTGGTGCTGCTCACTGCTGGGCCTGATGGCCTGCCCCGAGCTCTGGCTTTGAGGGGTCAGAGCAGCGCTGTGCCTCCCTAGACCATAGGGAAGTCCTACATGTGGGGGGCTCATGAGCTCACCTTTCCCCTAGATTATTCATGGGCCTCTGCCATGTGGGTCTTTAAAGCCCACAGGCTGGTGTCTGTTGCTCTACTCTCATTAACATGAAACAAACAGTTTCAAAACTAAATCAAGTACATTTCAGAGTAGAAAATATGGTGTAATCAACTCAAACAGGAATTAGTGAATTAGAGCATCCAGTGCTTGAGTAGCTTGAGCTACCCAAAGGAAAAGAACTGACCTATTTCCTCCTTTTGCCCAAACCCAGCATCTCCTGCTGTGGCTGTTCACATCAGTAATCACCAGCAGGAGTGTGTGTCATCATTAGGAGCCACCGATGAATTTGCCTGAGTCTGGGAGCCCAACTAAAGTTACAGAAAGGGAGTTCGGGGCCAGAGGGAGCTCTTTGCTCAGTTAATGGACTGTGCCTGACCCGTGTACTCACCTAGGATCATCAGCTGTAGATCCTTATTTACCTTTCCAGGGAACTTGAAAAACAGCTTTGGTATGAGAGGGGGAAAACAGTACGAGAGCCTGCAAAAGGCAAATAGGCAGCAGTTCCTGGCACTGCCTGTGGACTTGCAGAGTTGTACAGTCATTTGTGGGATGCAGGATCTAGATCACAGCCTTGTAAGGCCTGTCTCCCTCTCTTCCCCCACGCTAGTCTGTGGAATGGAGCATGCAAAATTAAAAAGGAAATCTGAGACTCACACTGCAGCAAACTGAACAGTTTACATTCTTGTCTGCCATGATAGCCTCCTCCCAGCTTAGTACTTATCTGTTTGACCTTGCATAGCCAGCATCAAAAAGCTGATATTTAGTACCAAGGAATTCTGGGGTTCAAATGTGATAGCACTGCAAGGGGGAAAGAAATACGCTCGCAATATATTCCTTCAAGACTATGTGGAATGAAAAGCAGAAGCGCAGAATGGTTGAGGTTGGAAGGCATCACAGGAGAGTGTCTAGGCCACCCTTTTGCTCAAGCAGGGACAGTTAGAGCAGATTGCTGAGAGCCATGTCCAGTCTAGTTTTGAATGTGTCCAAGGATGGAGACTCCACAAACTTCCCTGGTCAACCTATGCCAGTGTTTGACCACTTTCACAGTGAAAAAGTTACTTTCTTGTCCTCTGTCACAAATTGTGACCATTGCCTGTCATCCTGTCACTTGGTACTACTGGGAAGAGTATGATTGCCTCTCCTTTGCTCCCTACCCCCATAAGGTATTTACACACTTTGGTGAGATCCTTCCTGAGTCTTCTTTTCTCATAGCCAAACATTCCTAGCTGTCTTGGCCTCTCCTCCCAGCCTTGTCCTGTCTTCATCAAGGAAAATCTTCCTGAGGTGTATTGGATCTCACTACACGCATGAAAAACTTTCATTTAAACCTTAGCCCTATGAGAGGGTGCCAGCAACTTCCACCCATCTGATAATCCATCTGCACTGTTCATTGTCCTGACACTGGCCAGGCACCGCTGAATGGGGGCCTCACTAGTGCCATGTGAGACTGAGCAGAAAACACTTGTTATGAAATTGCAGGACACACAGATGTCAGCAGAGTAGGACCATATCATGGAGGGTTTTTTCTTTTAATGCATCATTTTTTCCACTTTGGGGTATCTGATGCAATAACCATGTCACCATTTTTCTCTGTCACATCCTTCCCACAGGGCAGTGGAAACATCACTTCAAACCAGTATTTTGGATGCTCTCCTTTCCCCCACTCCCACTCCAGCTCTGCTTGCCATTAATCTGTCTTCAGATTTAACACATGCTTATTCTTTCCACTGGTTGCAGAATTTCTTCAGTGTTCCTGTAGCTGCTCCTGCAGGTTCTAGATAAAGTTTTTTAAGTGAAAAAAAAAAATTAAAAATCACCAAAAGCCTTCATCTGACAACTTGACATCCTCTGGCATGATATATTCAGGCAAGTCCTCTAGGCTTTCTCTGGCCACAAAAGCTCTGTTTCAGGTGGGGTCTCCACTCCATGTAAGAAGACCAGGCTACCCATACATGCTGCTTGGAGAGAAGAGCCAGTGCTTCAGTCAATAAGAAATGTGACCACAAGGAGAACTTCAGAGATGAGTCTCACATTCTGGGAAGAGGAGAGGCAAAAGAGAATGGAGAGCCTCTTTTAATTCTTGTACACACTAAAGACATCATTGGGATGTATGCTGATTCTGATGGAAGAAATTTTGGTACAGATGTCCCTCACAACCTTTCCTGCAAAAGGAATGGGTGCTCTCTCTTCCAGTACAACTCTGCCTACCCTGTGGTAAGATACAGATCACTCCCTCTCATCACAGGGTTAGGGCATTGCAAGGTAGAGGGAGGATGAGCCTGTTTCAGAAGGAGGGGAAATTCCCTGTGTAAAGTGATCTAAACCAAGATGAGGATGTCGGGGAAAACATAATTTCCATGTCAATGCGGTAGAATTTGGCCTCACACAGCTAGAAGACTGGTGGAAAAGAGTTTGCTCTGCTGTGCAGTTTCATCCTTCAAAACCAAGTCACAGTAACTGCTGTGGACATTTTGGGGTCCACAGTGAATGATGATCCCAGGCAGTCACAACCAGCCACTGCTGGGAGAAAACCAGGAGGGAGGCCGGGCCTCGCAAGCAGCATTTGCAGTCAAGCAACATTAAGCCTTTCTGAAGGGCGCTGTCAGCAAACAGGAGCTTAGGGAGGGAGCACTTCAGGTTGGCAGGAGGCAAGCAAGAACACATCCTCCTGTTGGCCTTTTTTTGGGAGGGGGCGGAGGAGGGATAGGCTGCCAAAGGAGCTGGTTTGACAAACTCGAGGCTGGATGCCTCGGTGCAGCAGCGTACTGGGAAAGCCCTTTGAGAGGCAGGAAATCCTGGAGGCACTCCCGTTGGAGAAGGCTTGTGTGCAGTAGGAGATCACATGGGGACTCCCCATGCCCGAGGCCCGGTGGAGAGAGATATTAAGAGATGATGCTCCTGAGTCCTTTGGCATATTTGCTTGTAGTTGCCATGCCCCCCAGAATATCTGCTTTTTCCTTTAGCCATACCAGCACAAGGGCATTTAGAAAAAGCTTCCCATAGGCTCTCCCTTACCCCTCTGTCATCCTTGACCCTGTAAAGAACCCTAGGGCTGGGTCCTGCTCTACAGCTCAAACCCTCCTACGCTGACTTCATGTCAACTTTCCTACAGTATGGATTCCTGAGAGCTGAGCTCATTTCACACAGGCATGTGCATGTATTTCCTCTTCTGGTGACTGGTATCTCCAGCATTCCCAATAACTTCACAAATAGTTTCCATTCACCTTATAACTTACTCCAATGTCTCATTTCCTTTGCCATGGTACTGTGAGAACACAGGGGTTAAAGGAAAAAAAATATTAAAAAGAGGATTAAAAAAAAGGGACAGGGACCAGCAGGAAACCAGAGCAGACATTACTCCTAAGGCAGTCCATGAGTAAGGAGAAGCTTGGTCTGGTGCCAGCTTGGCAGGCCACAATTCACCTATCTCCTCCCCACCAATGTTTCATTTTGAACTTGAACATGACATACTCCACTCCTAACCTGATGTATTTGAGTTCCTTCCACTCCAGAGGCTGGAGGTTTCCCCAGACAAGCAAGGTAATTCCATCTTAACCTCCTCCTTGCTGCCAGTGAAGCAACCATGCTCTCTGCCCCAAGTTTTCAGAGAAGGCTTGACTCCTCCTGGATGAGGAGATTTAAAACAAACAAACAAAAAAAGTCATCCCAGCACACATTTTCTACCTCTATCCCTTTCCTTTTTGAAGCGAAGATGAAAGGATTAGTGCTTTATTTGCCTTTTAGCCCAGGTGGGCTGCTGTGCTAGCCTCTGCCCCAGCTACCATTGTTGCAGGTAGCAGCTGTCGGGATTGCAGCTGCTCTTACGGAAGAAGCCCTACAATGTGCTGCACCAGGCACCTGGCAATGCTGAACCCATTTGTTCATAGTGAAGGAACATGCAAGCTTTTAATTGTTCATGGCAAAGGGAGCTTTTTAATGACTTCAATTAACAGAGAGAACTCCAGTTAGTTCTTGCTATACAAAAGTGTCCACAATGTCATTAAAACAAGATTTACAAGTGTCATAACTGTCAGCAGCATAGTCAACAATACAGCCAATCATTACAACTGAGCACCAAAAGAGAAGGGGGGGAACATCATACCACCAAGGAGTTGGATGAAAAGAAAGGAGTGTGGGGGGAGAAGGTGTAGAGGAAAAAAGAAAAGTCATATTTTGTTTTCAGTCTAGATTGATTTTATTCTACAAAATGCTACTCAGTTAAAATTGTAAAAGCAAAACCATTTTAATATGTTCTTTCTTTTGTAGCAGCAAGCTTTCTCTAACAAGCTTTTTGTTTTAGTGCAAATACTGTAGGCCTGTAATTCAGTAAAATAACAAGAAAAGAGACAACACCAGAGAGAATGCCTCAGAGCTGAAATTCCCCAGGACTGCAAGAACGGCATCAAGATCACTAAGAGCAAAGAAAGGTCCCACTTCAGCAGTCATCTTCAAGAACCTCTGTGGCAGAAACCATTTCACTGCAGACAGACAGTAAAAAAGAAAACCCACGGTCTAAAACTTTTGAGGAAAAAAAAATTATAATGGTGCCCCCAAACCTTCAACAATCCTCATGGTCACCTGTTAGTCACTGAGGCTTCATTTCACTACTGACACCTGCTTCATGGCAGCAAAATGCTGCTGATGCTTTCAATTTGTCCCAGGTGAGTGGAATCAGAACCAGGCCCTTTCTGTATCTGAGGGTCTTAAAGCAGACTTTAGTGACACTAGTAACTTATCGCTGTAATAAAGATGCACCATCCCTTACTGATGTTACTTTGAACTACACAGTATATCAAGATATATACAACACTTTATCCTCTCACTGAGCAAAAACAATTGGATACCTATTTTCTACACATTTTAATATGGTTTTAACATCAAGTAACCACAAACAAGAAAGTGGAATAACCCTTTAATCATACAGGATAGGAGGGGAACAATTAAGTAAAACAGGATGGGATTTTATTATTATCTTGTATTCTGAGATTTGTCCTGAACTCCACCTACTGTTCACAGAGGAATGATAATGCATCTTTAAAAACATATCTCTTTTTACATTTTATACAGACAACAACAAAACCCAGATTCTTTTATTTAAGGAATCAAAAACAATTATTAGCCTGAAAAAAAAGATGTAGTACTTTTAATGCTTTCTTTATTATATCCAAGTCTTGAACAGAAAAAAAAAAGATGTAAACATGATAAATAAATAAGAAATAAATGTATATTGTTCCCCCCACCTCTTAAAATGTTTGACTTGGCCTTCCTAACCAAAATGAGCTTGTGTCATGATAATAAGATTTCTTATATTTCAGAAGTCTGTTTTAGAATGAAAAAAAAAGCAACAACCAAAAGAAAAAAAAAAAAAAAGCAACAACCAAACACCAGGAATGTGATTTGGGAGGATGTTAAATTAGTGGCGGGCAGATCTGCTGGAGCAGGCACAAGACGGCTGCCTGCCAATAAATAATAAGAGACCAGGGAGAAGGGAGGTGTCTTAGGTTTGTTTTCATTTTGTTTTTTTCTTTTCATTTAGGATGAAGGCCAGGTGGATCCTACATACAGTAAGCAGCAAAATTAAAGGTTCAGATGAACTAAATAGATCATTTAAATAATAATTATAAAAACACAACAGAGAGCTACTGTCCCCAGCATGTTGGTCCCAAATCCCATCACACCACAAGTGGATTGAGACTTACCCAGTCTCTACACCTACAAGAAAGGAATATATGAAGGCAATGCCACAACTGAGAAAGGAGAAGGAGGAATGAGGGCAAAACTGGAATGGCAAACATCACCTAGAAGCTGAATATTTCCTTCAATGCAGCTGCTACTGCTCCTCCCAGTTTGGCATTGATTAATTCAAGATGTTAGGAGAGGCTTTGTTGAGCCAGTCACTAGGGGGCTGACCCAATACCAGCTGAAATTCCCTGGGCCTTTTTCTATTGACTTCAACAACTCTCTGTCAGCACTAGTTACAGCAGCTCCCACATCCCCACTACATGCAGAACACGGAGACACTACATTTAGGAATTGGCAGGGAAGTTACTCATGGAAAATAACATTTTGGGCATGGGAAGGACAATTAGTTCCCAAAGAGCACACCAGAAAACCTGAAAAGAATGTAGGGCTGGACCAAAATGGCAGTAAAGTTGCAGCCTGCCAGAAACTCAACAAAAGCAAGGCTGATCCACAAAATACAAAAGGCTGGAGACTAGCAATCCAAACACAGACATCCTTTGAGAGACTTGAGGGACAAAATGGGCAGGCACAAGGTATCTGGGGCTTTTTCCATACAGTAGAAATAATCCTCTTTTTTGAGCAGTTTCACATGGCTCCTTGTCAGTATCACAGGTCAGGAAAGGGGAGCATCTTGTCCTGTCTCTGAGCAGGCCAATGACCAGGCAGGAGGCAGTGGGCAAGGGCCGGCTGCAGCTCCTTTTGGCAATGATTCAGTGACCACAAGCAAAGGTAGGCTTTTGTTGTTCCACCAGCTGGAGCTGAGAAGTCACCCGACTTCCTGAAACCCCTACAAGGGGTGGATGTTCCTGATCTCACAGGAGGCAGCAATCCTGGTCAGCTAGCCTCAAAAGTAGCTGCATCATTTTAGGATTCACCCACCACTTGTCAGTGTTGTGTTCTGCTCAAAAATGCATGGAAATGACATGCAGAGACATTTTATTAACAGTTTTAGATTCTCGGTCCAGAGTGGCCCAAACAAGGTTTGGCAAAATGGAAACAGAGAAGCTGCAGTTTCCCCTAAAGTGGTATCATCTACATAAAACCCTAGGAAAAGTGGATCCTCTGTGCTAACTATGGGAAATTTAATATCTGCTTTATTAGAAAGGAAGTTTTGATGTACATGTAAGGACATACAACTCCTTTGCTAATTTTACTTACTGAGTAAGCTCAGTTTGAAACCTCTAGCACCAGTATAAGAATGGAAATGTTTAAGCTAAATAGAAAAAGCCTGAATCCAGTCAGCTTTATGAGGCAAAAGGATCACTCACATCTTTATTTCTGCCAGGTTTGGTAAATACCTGGGTTAAAAATAATAGTTATAACAAAAAAGCCAAAGTCCACCTTTAGAGCCATAATAGCATCCCTTTGAAATGATTCAGGGAATGGGCAGTGGCCAGAGTTTGAGGGAAGCCAGCCCTGCTGAGTAAAGTTCCAGTTCCACGAGACTGAACCCTATTAATTCCCAGCGGAGTTGGTGGGGACTGCAGCAGTTTTGCATCTCATACGACTAGCCCTATAATTGTTGCATTTCTCCAGGTCCAGCCTGAACAAGAAATACTCTAGTTTTGGTTAATTAAAAAAAAGAAATATATATATATATGTGTGTGTGTGTGTATAAAAGAAAAAGACTATGTCACACCAAAATAAATAGCTGCCACCACAGCTTCCATAGGCAGGACCAAAGAGCTATCTCCTATGTGGTTTAGCTGGCAAGCTGGGCAATCCTAGTGTGCACAGGGTCATGGTTTGGCAGTGCCCTGACATCAGTGGGAATTGAGCTTGGCTCCAAGTGGAAGCAGGTTACACACATTACTATTTTCAGTAGTGAACATGAACACTGGGTAGCTTGTGCCCTCTGTGAGCACTTAGTAGTAGCAGTCAAGCCCACAGGCTAGAGGAGACAAGGACCCAAGGCTAGGGAAAGAGCCCTTTGGTTTGACTCTTTTGTCTTCAGGCTAGTCAACCACAACAAAACAAGATCAATTGTAATGCAAAAAAAACAGAGGCCAAAGACCAAGGTGCAAATAATGCTAATCAATTCTCCTCAGATGTCAATTTGTCATTTGCCAGAGCTTGTTGGAAGCTCTGTTTTTGTTCAAACAAGTCAACATTTCATCCATGCCATTCCTGCCTGGTCAGGAGCTGGGGCCTGGTGGCCTGTGCTGTGCTGGTGGATACGTGCTGCTTTGTTTCCCAACAATGAAAAAACCAGCAAGGGTACAGCCAGCTAATTTCACTGTCTTAGCTGCTGCCAGTCTCCATCCTAGATTTATAGGCATGTGGTGCCACCTCTTTTTTTTTTTTTTTGGTAGCATGTTCTGCAAATATGGCCAAGGGGAGGGGAAGATTTACTAAGAGGAAGAGATCAGCCTCTGAGTCAGGAGCCCTGATGGGAAGGAAGATGTAATACTCCCTAGACAGCAGGCAGCCCAGGAAAAGTAAACAAGCAACAGACTTGATATCCAGCAAACTAGGGTAAAACCCTGCCAGTGACACTGGTTTGTGTCAGCCCAGCAGCTTTTCTGATGCTACTTTGGCCCTGAGATGCTAACTTGGTTTTTTGAGGAGCCCAAGGGGATAAACATAGCCACAGTTTTGAAAAGAAAGGCTTGCACATAAGCCTTCTGCTGTCTCTGTGCCTCAGGCTAGAGATTACAAGCTCTGCCCTTGCTGCTGAGCTCTTGGGCTCCTCTTGCTCCCCCCATCTCCTGGTCCTCCCAGCTGTCACCCTCCTGCCTAGGCAACCCAACAAGCTACTCCCAAGAGGAAAGATCCTAACAAGACTCTAGAGTTCAGAGCAACTGGATGAAATGTAATGGGATTGACAACATTGGAAATGATAAGCAGAGAGAGAGAGAGCGAGCACGCAAGAGAGAAGTTGTAAGACCAACTAACCAGAATGATTTAAGCACAGAGCACAACTGATCGGGTCAATCCACAAAGGAAAGGGACTACTAGCAATTGTCTGCAGCTCGCCTTCAGTCCTGGCCAGAAGTGCTCCCCGAGTCCACTACAGCCACAAAGAGGTTTCCATAGGCAGTCCCTACAGAGGGGACATCACACCCTCCAAACGGCCCTGGCGTGTCAGTCCCACCCTTGCTGTTTCCTGCCTCCAGAGAGCTGGCGTTGGTCCTCACTCTCCTTCCTGGAGCTGTAGCACTTCCCCATCCTTGTTCTCGCTGCCCTTGTGCTTGAACGATCCTGTGCCTGTCTCTAATCCCATGGAGGGGGCTCCCCCCATGGTGCTGTGGGGGATGTAACACACTGGCAAAATGGGGGGCCACAGGGGGATTACAACGCCAGCAAGGTGGGAGAGTTCAAGGAATCTGAGGACTGGTCCCCGCTGCTGCTGCTCCTCCGGTGAGCTTTGGAGCAGGACTCAGAAGGGGAGAGAGGAGACTCCTGATCCAACACATTAGGGTAGGTGAACACCAAGTTGGAAGAGCCAGGAGTGATGGCTGGTGTTGAGGTCACCACAATGGGAGTGTTGAGTGCCTCCTCCCCATAAAAACCTCCAGCAATGCTGATGGGCTTAATGACAGACCTCTGGGCTTTGTCAAGGACCAAAGAGGAGGATGGGATCTCTTCCTCCACAGGCTCCTGCTTCACCACCACTGCTCCACTTGCTCCAGTCCGAACGCTCTGGAGGCTGCTGGATGGTGGGCTCCGACGTTCCTCGGGACTGATTTTGCACACAGGACTGTGAGCCACCAGCATAAACTCCAGCTTCTCCTTCTCCTTCTGGAGCTCAGCAATCTCCTTTTGCAGCACTGACTTCTCTTCCTCCAGTACTTCAGTTTCCTGCAGAAAAAAGGGGAATAAATAAATAAAATACCAAAGGCTCTTGAACTACTCCTCACCTGGAACAGGGCCACCAAGTCCAGATCCCATCTGGAACAGGCAGATACACCCCAGACTCTTCATGAGCCAAGCAGACACCAGGTCATTGCCAGTCAAGCATCTTGTGTTTCGTATGTCTGTTAGCAAGCTATTCCCAAACTTTACCAAAACTTGCTTTAATTTTCTGATGGCCAGTTTTTGCCACTCTGTCTTGGCCTGTGACTTCAGTCTTCTCCCTTACTTTCTGCCTGACAGACACCTTAGCAGAGGACCCAGATCTCCTCCCATTGGTTTTTCATGTTAGGCTAACCATATTCTTTTCACTTTGACAGAGGTAGTGTATAGCAGTCTCTAAACTGTCTCCATTTTATTTCTGTAGTGCATACCTCAGATTAAGTCTGACACTTGCCTAACTCTTGCCCAAAGGACTAACACTGGCTTATCCCCTGATGCATCCTACAGTTAATACACTCAGCTTTCCCATGATCACATCACACAGATGGATCACAGTCAGTCTGTGAGCAATTAGTACCTTCCCATGTAAGGAGCTCGTAACTTCACACTCAGTCCTTCAGGATATGACTTTGCACACTCCTCTCACTTTTGTCACTTTAGTCACAATATTTCTATAGGATGTCCTGCCTCCCCTACACTGAGAACACTTCCTAACACGAGGCAGCAGCACATTTCAGTGGTGTGCTTTCACTGCTGCCGTGCTTGTTAACAAGGTCATTGGATAAAACCAGCCCCAGGATAGCTCTTGACCTGAAGCACTGGAGCCTTTCCTTCAGCTTCTTTTAACACAACCCAATCTTGTCTTCTCTTCAACCAGTCCTTTACCCATCCCTTGGTTCTTATGCTCAGCCCCACCTTCTTCAGCTTTACTATTACTCCTACAGTAATAGTAGGCACTCCAGGGCACACATCTCTGTGGTGCTTCCTTTTTCAAGCAAGTCAGTTACTGCCCCACCTCCAAAGAAAGGTTAAGCCTAAATGATGTAACTTTGATAGGTACACATAACATTTGCCTTGATTTCTACTGCTTTCAGATGATCCTAACTCTTCCGTGCTTTTGTCCTTAAAGCCTGCCTTTGAGGCACACAGTGTCTTTATTTCCACTTATAAAAGGAGACCAGAGTCAGGGAGACTTGTGCTAGTTGAGAGGCCAGAAGGGACGAGAGCTTCTTGGACATTCTGGGCACTCAGCAAGAGAAATTTAGGGTCCTAAGCTCCAGGCCCAAGTCCCCCTCATCAGCTACTGTTGGTGTAGGAGCAGTACCACTGGGCAGCCTTGGCCAAGGAAAGCAGAGTGTGTTTGAAGCATCTTCCTCAAACATGCCAGTGGAGGAAGAACAGTGCCATTGGAGCTGGTCCGAAGGGTGGGAGACCAGGAAGGAGAAATGCATGCCGAGCACGTACCGCCTGGAGTTTCTCTGTTAGCTCTCGACGCCTGTTACGACACTTAGCAGCTGCCAGCTTGTTCCTCTCTCTCCGGATCCTTCGCTTCTCTTCTTCCTCAGGCGACAGCTGTGGGCAAGTGCCAAGAAAATCCAATCAGATCTGAGCAAGGCATTCCTTTAAGTTTGTGAGGATTTAACCGCAATGCAAAGGAAAAAAGCCTGATCCAGCAGGATGCTGAGTACTCCCCCTCGTCACTGATGTCAGCAGAAGATGAAAGCACACAGTATCTCTGCCTGCACCAGGTCTTAGCAGAAGGGTGACGAGAAGGAGCAGGGCACAGGGAGAAGATTGTGTAAGAGGACAGTGAATCTGCACCAAGGCCAAACAGATAAAAGATGCTCTGATTGTTTCACAACTTGGGTGGTACGTTAAGCAAAACCAGAGCACGATGTTGTAAGTGCCTCTTTCTTGAAAAAAAATATCTGCTGCTTCCCACACAAGAATAGTTGTTCGCTTGAAGGTCAGGGATGGTGTATAAGGGGAGACAGGGAAATCAGCAGAGCTCCCATGAAGTCCATGAAGCAACAATGATTTATACCACCCAAAAAATCTGACCTCAGATTTTTGAGCACTCAGCGAGATAACACACTGCTTCTTGCATCAGCAGGCAAGGCTCCAGTGATATCAAGGGCTTCCTGAGGCCAGCTGACATCCTCACTGATGTAAATCAGGAGCAATTCCATAGAAACCCATCCAGCTACACTCTTGCGAAACCAAAGGAAGTGAGCAGGAGCTCACAAGACCTGGTCAAGCTATGCTATGCCTAGCTTTTGGAGTTTAAGACAAGGTTTTACAAACCCCAGCAGCAGCACATAGGTTTGTGCCATGGCCAAAGCCAGGGAGCCAGTACAGCAGGGCACAGAGTGGGTGAACTCTCCGCTGTGGCACCCAGAATGCAGGGGCCGTGCAGACAGCCCAGTGCTGGGATCCAGCAGGGGCTGTGCAGACAGCCCTGCATGGGGATCCAGGGCACGTGCTCAGCCCTGGGCACACCAACCTTGTGCCCTGCACTTCAGCCTTACCCAGCCTGTGTGTGCTGCAGGGGCTCTGGCCTGGTGACTGCAAACGAAAGCAAAACCCTGACACCTGGCAAAGCACATGTCAGATTGCACAGAGTGCCAGCAGAGAATTGAAAGAAACACCTCTTCAGAGAGGGTTCAGTTTTAGTATCTTCATGGACTGGTAATGTCACAAATGAGACATTCACCATTTTACTATCTTTTCTTTTTATTGTTAGTTTTACTCCAGCCTCAGCCTAGTTTTGGCCTGCTCTATTCTCCCTAATTTTGACGTTTGCAGTTTCGGTAAGTTTACTTCAGCCTCTGGGCATTCAGCTCATTCATTTCTGCTTTTCTTCAGGATCTGATCTGTGCCTGTGATTTCACCTGCATGTAACATGAGCCCCTGGATGCTCCCTGAGCAACACAAGCAATTCTAGGACTGCGGGACACAGAATTTACACCCAAAAGCTTTCTCCACCAGCAGCTCAGTGTCCATCCTAGGGTGGGGAGTACCTCCATTCTGCTGGGCAGCATATTTCCCCCAGTAAGGAGCCCCGCCAGGCACTGCTCTCCCCGCTACAGCTCTGCCCACCCACTTCCCACCCCATATGAGTGCAGGGTAAAAATGTGTTTGCACACAAGTGTCTACAGTATTGCAAAGCACTGAGCATGCACACAGAAGCTATGCTGACTTAGGGCCTCTACGTACAGTTTTCAAGAGCCCTTTCATGCTTTAGAAGCACAGATCTCATGGAAATGTGTTTGGAGCAAAAAATTCTGCTCCCAGGGCTTTCGGTAATTTTTAAATTATCTGTTTCGGAGACTCTGCTATGCAAAAATCGCACAGACGGGGCAGAAGCCCCTAATCTGGATGTTCTTAACATTTTACCAGGTCTAAAAAGGAATATTCCATCAGTGGTTGCTGGATTTGTTTGAAAGCGGTTGGATTTGGCAGTCTTTGTGCCCCTGCTGTATGTGTTATCCATAGCTTGTCCAAGCCCAATACGTGCATTCACTGTCAGGAACGTTCATCAAAACAGGCTCTTTTCATGGAGCGTTACACAATGTTTTCCAAAAAGGCACTCCGATGTGGTGTTCAAAGCACCAGCCGTGGAAACCTGAGCCAAAGGGCCACGGAAAGCGCCCGGGTACTGCCTTAGCACGTGTCTAATCAAAAGGACTTGGCTTTGAATGACCCACAGTGAACGGCCTGCAAACAAGCCACAGGCCAGGAATTGCTTGGCAGGCATCCTTCAGCAAATAACTCTGAACAACAAATAAAGCAGAGAATATGGTGATCTCTTCACGGCCAATTTGTGAACACAGAGGCAGCATTTGTCAAACAAATTAGTTGTTGCTAATTATTCCTCCAGTTCTCGTGAGACTTTCCTTGTCTTTGGACACCAGCCCTGCACGCAGGGAACTGGGAAGTAGCTCCAGCTGGTAGAAAAGGCTGGCACGTACCCCAGCCACCACGGCTACCCCATCCTTGCTCCCAAAAACGGGTCCTCAGTGCCTCCATACCAGCTCCCCGCACAGAGGTACTGCTAAACTCTGACTTTAACCGCTTAGGTCTAAACCAGACAGCAACTCCACATAAAATAATCCGACTGTGAATCAAAACAGATGACGTGGAAGTAAAAGTAGGGCTGGTGAGTCTTATTAGAAACAGACCTCACGCAACAGCATGCGCTGGTGTACGAGGGTGCGCAGTATGTCTCAGTGCACTGCTCTTCAGCGACCCACACAAATGCTGCTTGGGAACAACTTGGGGAGATTGAGTTCAGTCAGATCTAGCTTTTTTTTTAAAAGAGAAGTCAGCCTACCACTGTGAATAGCTGTTCACCAGACAGCCCTGGAGAAGGCTGATTCTTACTAAGAAGAGAACAACAGGGCTGATTACCAGAAGATGAGATGCCTGCACCTAGTCCACCGGATCCAGGGTCCCAGTTTAACAATCCCTTATCAGGAGGTTGAGCACAGGGCAGCAGTGGTACAAGCCAGCCCATGTCAGTCAGGAAAATACCTCTGACTCTGAAGCAGAAAATCTCTTATGGGATCCCCACCTCAGTGCTGCAAAAAGATCAAGCGATTACATGTTTATAGTGGGAAGGTGGATTTAGACCCCAGAAGGCTCTTCATACTAAAGCTGAGGTGCTCTAGGGAAGCTGGTCCTCCCAGCATGATGCTGGCTGGTACTGGGGGTATCACACAAATGGAGACTGAAGCAGTGCTAGCTGCTACAGAGCTGACAGAAAGCACTAGCTGATGTACTTTAGGTGTCAGATTTGTAAAGGACCTACATGAAAGCTCCTCTGCTTTCTTGGAGGTTTCCTTCTGCCTGGAGTGGCAGAGACACTCAAACTGAAACCTAAGGCTCAACTTCAGAGTTTCACCTGCTTTTGAAACCAAGCCGCAACACGGGCCAGTGATGCAAAGTGTTTGATGAAGATTGGGTAAATCTCACCATACGACAAGGAAGCAGCAATAAAAGTCACCCTCCACCTTACACCTTACACCACCCTAAGAAGCCCCAGCACGTGTACAGCACCAGAGACGGACCTCAGTGCTCCCCTGTGGTGCTGGGAGATCTCATGAGGGGGCGGGAGGGAAAGTCTCTACATCTGTTTTCAAGGCACTCCCAGCTGCTCCCCCCAGGCAGTTACCTGCTCATCTCTCCGTCTCCGTCCCACTGTGGTCCCGATGGTTTTGATGACACCAGGGCGCTGGAGAGCCGTGTGTCCGGCCACCGAAGACAGCGGGGGCAGCGGGTGGCTGTAGGGGTGCGAACGGGAGTAAGGGCTTGACATGGAGGTGATCACAGTGGGCTGGACCATCCACTGCAGGTCTTGGCTGGTTGTGATGGCGTTGATCGTAGGAATAAAAGCACTGCCTGATCCTGGCATATCTACTCGAAATTTCTAGGAGGAGAGGCAGAGGAGAAGAGGGACAGAGAGAAGAGAAGAAACCGTCAATGAAAGCAGAACATAAGTGGTTACTCCGAAACCAGCTAGGCTCTCAGGAGTGGCACCAGTGAGGATCAAAGCAGCACCTGAAGCAAAAACACCAGTAGCTGGAGCCTCTGCAGCATCTTAAGCTGCCCCTGCCTGCCACAGCCCCCTAAGGAAGGAACTGGGCTCAGGCACTTCCCCTCCACAGCAGCCCTGCCCTCTCCCAACCCCCTTCCTCTTCCCCCACACACCTCCCCAGCATACCCTAAGCTAGTCTCCCCTCCCAGGCACCATTCCCACTGCTGCCACCTCCTGCCAGTGGCCACCACTCCTTCTGGCATGGAGCAAAAGGGGAATTAAGGAGTTTCTAGAGAAACACTTCTCTTCAAGTGCAAAGAAAAGGAAGAGAAACTTCAGTTCTGAAATGCTGTTACCACCAAGCAGTGCAAAGCCTCCTTTCGCCAAAGGATTGCCCTGAAATTTGGGCTCGTTCCACACAGGGTTTGGTATGACAAGAACAGCAGCTTGCTTCTCCTTCAGCAGCTCTGTGCTCACTGAGAAACAGGGCCCTGGGATGGTTACGTGCGAGGATATGTATTTTAATAGCAGCCTATAAAATTGGTCTTAGGATTCAGATCGGACAAGTTCCCTGCAGCTCTCTGCACTGTCTAGACAAAACAAGGCAGCAGTAAAACCAAGGCAGCAGGTAATGATTGCCTCCAAAATACATGTACACCTTCTTTCAGACAGAGGTAAATCCACCTGGATAATATGCTGGCACTAAATTGCAAGGAAAACAATCACTTGTCCCCCGAGGGGGAAGCAGGGGAGAAAGAATGTTTTTGTCTGTGCTGAGCTCCTTCAGGAGGCTTTCAATGGTTAGACTGGTATTAACATAGGCAGGCCTTGCTCCAGCAATCACTGAGCAAGGAACAGGGCTTGTAGGACATACAGCTGTCACCCACCACTGGTTTGTAAGCCTTAAAATGATTCTGTGAAAAATGCACATTCTTGGGTCAACAACCTAGGTTCCCAGAGAAGTGAGAGCCCTTGCATCAGCCTGACCTCAGCTCAGGTAAGCGTCCCAGATAAGGGACACCACTTCAACACAGATTTCCTTTTCAGGGTGTGCCTAGTCAAGCACCTTAAGTGCTTTGTTAAAACCAAGGCTACTGCAAATAGTGTTTCACATGCTGATAGCTACAGCACTTCAGGCCAGCATTAGCGAGCTGCCAGCACCTGAAGACCAGGAGATCCAGTCTGAATACTGACAGCTGCCGACTTACACCTTTGAACAGCTCAAAATCTAGCAAGAGAGGATGAGAGAAGGAAGAAGTGAGTCAAGTCAAGCAGGCGGGGAAATTACACAGAGAGGATGACACTGGCACCAAGACCTTGGCAAAATCCCCAACAGGACCTCAGAGATTCACTTGGAGCTTGAGTCCAACACAGCCTCAGCTCATCCCACATTTCAGAGTGTGTCTCTGAATTCAGAATGCATCTCTCTCAGTTCTCCCAATTAGTTACAGAGGCTCAGAGCCGCAAACTGTCAACACTGCATCAGAATTTATGGGTGCAAATCCCCTCCTCTGCTGTGCCTGGTGTCGGCTTTGACCACGTGGCACAGAAGAGGATGCCTTGGTGCCTCCATAACCAGAACACAAGAGGACCTTAACCTCGCAGAAGGGAGGAAGTGCGAGACCAGTTGAACCACAAGCTCAGCTCAAGGGACGTGAGCCCTACTTCCAGATCCACAAGTGGCTTCTACCATAACCTTTACCTATCTGTGCCACCCTCCCTTCTGTATCCAAAAAGCAAAGACAAGTCCCATCTTCTTTCTGGCAGGGACAGTAGAAAGCTATGACTGCAAAACATTCAGAGGCCTTCTGGTGCTTTGCCGTACAGACACCATTTGCATTCCAGAGCTAACCTTTGCCTCCAACACCCAACCACGTGCTAAAAATTCCCAACAGAGGTTGTGAGAGTCAGATCCACCACCAAATCAACCACATAAAACACAAGCATCTGACACAAAAATCGGGCTCCAAGTTATTGACTAAGCAAGTATTCCATTTCCAGTCACTCCTGTATTCGACCTAGGACCCTTCTGTAACATTAGTGCAGGCCCCCTGGACAGCAAAGGGGAGTTGCTCAATTCAGCCACATCCCTCTGCAGCTCCACAGTGCTTGCCTGCAGACCTGGGGGAAAGAGACCAGTTCCTCTCTGTGCCATGCCCCATCTCTGTCGCTAGCTTCCCTTCTAATAATTCAAAATATCTTAGAAATAAAAAAGAAAAAATATCCCCCAAACCTGTACTCTGTACTTTCCAAAGGAGGTATTTTTCCTGGGTAACTAATTAAGGGACACACTGCTGTGGCAGGCTGAGTCTTCAGACACAGTGTACTCAGTCTAACACCAGATTTTACAGGCATTGCTTCCTGACGGATCAGGCTTTCCTCCCATACCTTGCTTTCCCTGCTTGGACGCTGCACTGGATCAGCTCTGCCATGCCAAAATGCTGTTGGCCCCCCACATTCTGCCCAGTGGCCATCAGCTCCGACTCCTGGGATACTGCTGGTTGCAGTGGCAGGCCCTCAATTCCCTGCCACCTCCCCTACACAGTCCCTTTGAGCACCAGCCTCCTGACATGGAAGTGCCAGACCTTTCTCCAAACTGCTTTACTCTCCTCATCCCTCCTCCTCTCAGAGAGCTTCAATCCCCCTGCCAGCCTGACAGCACTGCCTGCCCTCACCCACCTCCCCAGTTCTCCTCTTTCCAGACCGCCTCCTGCCTTCTCCTCTTGCTGGCCATGCACAGCTCTCCTCTCCTGCCCCACAAGAGGCTCCTGGAAGCATCCCTCTGTTCTTCCTCTCTACAAGGAATTCAGAGCACTACAGAAAGATGTGGCGATAGGCAGACTGCAGGGCTACACACGCAGCACGCGCTCAGCCACGAACCCACCGCTCTCCTCCTGACCCAAGCAAACGCAGATGAAGGTATCATTAAAAAACCCGAACAACTAAACAGCAAACAGAAAGAGTCCTGTTATTAAGTGTGCCAAGAACTGAGGTCAGTCTCTGCTCTGCCTTAAAAATATGGGGTTGGATGAGAGCCTCCTCAGATCCGTAGTCAGAGGAGGCTCCAGCGAGTCCTGCCACAGGCAGGGACACACTACGTTCGCAGCTCACAACTTAGCAGCACGGGAACATTTCAAGCTTTGGCTTGTGGTTCCTTTCTCCACCTTAAGGTTTCTATACAGCAGCCCCTGTGTCTTTGCTCCACTGTGGACCTTCACTGACATCTGTAACTAAGTGCTGAGCAGCACCAGAAACCAGTCCAGAAATGGGTATAATGGCTGAGGGAAAAAAGAAATCAAACCCAACAACAGAGCAACCAAGAAAACACCTAGAGCATCTTCAACATTACTCAGTTATCAAATATGGGGTATATGTGATAGATCTTATTATAAATACAAGCCCTCAATGGCTTTCCCATGTTGAGCATCTCCTTGAAGGAAAACTGGAGACTGTGCATGATATCTCAGGGGAAAGTTGACCACTCTCAAAGAGTACACAAACTCTTCCCATTAAAGTCTATGTTTACCACATGGCAAGTCAGTGATTAGGAAAATAGCATGACACGCAACTTAAAAGAAAAATGTTCCAGTACTGTGCTGTATGGGAAAAAATAATTAAAAAGCATCAAAGTTTTGGCTTAGAGACACAGTTTCCATTTAAACATGTGACTGATGCAGCTTTTCTTGCTTTTGGAAAAAAAAAAAACCCCAACACAATAAAGAAAAAAATTTCAGCAATGCATATTTTCTGTAGTGATAAAACTGCAGATCTCCACAGACCAGAATCAGCAGAACAGGCTGACTGCTAGGGTAAAGGCAACGCTTACATTTGATCCTAATCTACAACATCTGTAAGGATCAAGGGAAAGACAGAGCACAAGGCCTTGAGAAATCTCCCGGATTCTTAAAGAAAACATTTATGTTCTCGCTAAGCCAACGTCCTGCTCAAAGCCCTGTTTCAGATAGTAACCCTAGAAACTGGGCTCTGGTCCCCGTATCGAACGGCACGCACGCCAGCTGCCAGGGGAAGACGCGGAGTCCCAGAAAAAGGGGGAAACCCACTTATTGCTCGGACTGTGACAGCTCAAATATGAAGCGGTGACGGAGTTTCACGATCTCCTGCAGCAAGTGCTTCAATGCAGCGCAGCTGTTAAATCACAGGAGGAAAGGGAGAGTGAGGATTCGCAGTTTGCCGGGCGTTTCCAGCTTCTCAGTCCCCCTTCCCGCTCCCCCACCTTGTCCTGGCATTTACTGTAAACCAGGGAATAAGCTTTAGCTGAGCTAGAATCCCTGGAAACCCCAGTCCGCAGCCCGCAGAGGGCACCAGCGAGATGAGTTTGGAGCAGGCCGGGAGCGGCAGCGAGTCATTTCTGGTAAAACTTCTTTAATGTGAGGAATGTCACGGGCTGGTACGGCTGGCAGAGTTTAAGACTAGAGTTTTTTTCCTTATTTTTTTTTTCTTTTAATTATCCTATGACTCCTTGATGCGAAGGCTGCACTGTGCTCACACTGCTAGTTCGCTCATACAAGCCACACAAGAAATAATATTATGAGGGAAAAAAAAAGGGGAGGGGGGAAGCCCAACTCTGAAAAGGCAAAAAAAGAGTGAGGCTGGGCCAGCTGATGTAAACAAGTTATGAAATAACCCAGGTTTGTATAACTGGCCCGGTTGTGTAATGCCTTCCCAAGAAGTGCTGGATTTAGTCGATCTAGGCATATAAGACATTCCAAGGTATTTTCTTAGGAAAATGAAAGGAAAAAACCCCAAACCACACGACTGGGCTTTCAGGTCCGTGAATTCACGCCGCTACCAACAGGAAATATCCCCTATTCCCGAAGCGCCGCCCGGCAGCGGGGCTTGCGTGGGGAGCGGGGCCGGACAGCGCGGGGAGCGCTCCGGGGAGCCCCAGGAAACTCCCGCTCGGGAAAAGCCACGGCCGGCCGGAGAGCGGCCGGCAGCTCCCGGCAGAACCAAGGAGCGGGTGGGTAGCGGGCTAAGCAGAGCGGCACGCCGCCGGCCGCGGGGTTCCAGCGTGGGAAAGGCAAAGAGAGTGTCAGCGCCACTGAAACAAAGTTTAGCGGGGGAGAAGCGGGCAAACCAGCACGGGCGCTGGAAAGAGCCAGAGCCGACTTCCAGCCATCCCTCCGTGTTCCACGGCGGCTGCAACAGCTCCGTGAATAACTCGGGCGGCACCTCCCAAAGTCCCAGCGAAGCCGCCTAAAGTGCTGCGGGCGAGCCCCGGGCACCACCCGGGCAGGCGCGGTGAACGTGGACAGCGAGAAGCTCCTGACGAGAACAAAAGCAGGAAGGAGGAAGAGTTCGGTGCGCCCCTGTATTCGCGTTACCGACCTCGGAGAGGAATCGCCCAGAGGAGCCGATTTCCGAGCGGGTCCCGGCCCGCCGCCGTGGCGGGTGCTCGGCACCAGCANGGCGGGTGCCCGGCCCCGGCCCCCGCCGAGCCCGCTGCACCTGGGGCCGGGCCGGCGGAGACTGCCCGCTGGGCGCTCCCTCACCGCACGTCCCCGCTCGGGGCAGGCCGTGCCTCCCACAGCACCGCCAGCCCCGACAGGCGGGCAACTCCGGACAGCGTCCCTCCGGACGCGTCGCGGCACCGGGGCGGGCGGGCGNGCCTCCACCGCGGAGGAAGCGCTGGCCGCTCCCCGGGCGTGGCGGCGAACTCCCGTCCCGGGAGCGCTCGGAGCAGCCCCCGGAGGGACCGGGGAAGAGGGGCAGCGCCCGGCCCTACCTGCTGGGCTGCGCCGCTCGAGTAGGTCTCGGGATGTCCCGGGGAGCCGCTGCTGCCTCTGGAGGAGGTGTCGAAGTTCCCGGGGTAGTCCTGGTACATGGTCCGAGGTCGGGCCGGGGGAGCCGCGTCCCCGCCTTCCCACACCGACACCCGCCGCTCCCTCGCCGTCTCCCCGCCCCCTTCTCCCTCCCGACCTCTTCGGCTCTTGCCTTTCGCCTCCCAACGCTCGCCGCGGAGAGGGAAAAGAATAATAAAAACGGCTTTGGAGAGAGAGAAGAAGATGGGGGGGAAAAAAGGCTTTTTAAAAAAAGAAAAAAAAAAAGAGATAACAAAAATAAAAATAATAATAGTGATAGAAGTGGCTCAGTTGGCAGCGGAGCGCCTGCGGGACGGTACGGGACGGCAGGACTCGGCGCAGCGGGAGCAGAGCCGTGCGCGCAAGCGGCTGTTCGCCGATGTCCTCTCTCTGCGCTGCCCGGC